>JAAGKR010004565.1:0-21750 GCA_011419295.1 Clarias macrocephalus
TGATGTTTGTACAGTCCTCAAGAGAATAAAAATGTAACTTTATTCCAGTGTGTTCAACACGTATAATCAGTACACTACCTGTCACGTTGAAGTTTGGTGCTACTTTGCTGTCAGCCAGCGTAAACCAGATGAGGCCAAGACTCATGCACAGTGCAGCCATCACGTCTGCAAAATTGTATCGTTTCCCTACAACACAAACCATTACTGTATAAGAGAAATAATATTCAAAAAGGCCACAAATTTTTAACCCAGAACCAGAACCTAGAGGGCTTCAAAGTCTAAACAGGACCAGAAAGTAAACAATGATTATCACAAATCTGTTTGCTCCACAAAGGCCTTTAAAAGCGCTTATTATCCATGGACATCGGTGTTCCTGCTGAACTCCCTAAATAAGCAGCTACTGATGCTCCTTGTTAATCATTTGTGCTGTAGGTGGGTCAAAAGACTTGAGTTAAAAGAGAAGAATAAGATCAGAAGCTGAGAGCAGCTACCATGACACTAGCTGCAGGTTGCATGTTTGAACAAGTTAAGCAACAGAGATAGGATTCCTTTATCAGTGCAACAACAGACAGACAGTAAGTTTGGGAAAAAGAATGAGTGGAAAAAATGCCTTTCTTCCTTTCTTGGATGGCTACCTCATTCAGGAAAGCAAGAGAGCAGTATGAGGAAAGTTGTGCCTTCTCTACCCCTTCTTGGCTATGGAAAAACAAGGTAATAGCAGCAGAGCAATGCTTTCACATGCTTGGTGGGATTATAAATTCCAATCTGTCATTTGAAGCACATGTAGATAATATTACCAGGATAATATTCTATCATCTCAGAAATATTGCCAAAATAAGGAATATATCGTCACTAAACAATAGAGAAAAATTTGTTCATGCTTTTATCACCTCTATGTTGGACTATAATAATAAACAGGCTTAAAAAACAAGCTCATAAACAAGAAAAAGCAAGCTCCAGTTATTCCAGAATGCAGCGGCCAGAGTTGTCACTAGAACCAGAAGTCACTAGCACATCACCCCTATCTTATCCACACTGCATTGGCTCTCAGAGAAATTTTGCATCAATTTAAAAATACTACTTTTGACCTATAAAGCATTAATTGATCTTGAGCCAAAGTATCTGTGAACTGCTATTGTCTTACGATTCTCCACGCCTACTTCAATCAAAGGATGTAAGCTGCTTTTCAATACTGCATATTACGAAAACTACAGCGGGGGCAGAACTGTTTCTTACAAAGCCCCAAAGTTATGGAATAGCCTTCCAATTACAGTCTCAGTGTTAAAGTCTAGGCTAAAAAAACAATTCTTTTAACCAAGCATTTTTGTAAATTGATTTGCCTTAGGAGGACTCATGGGCGAATTATGGTGATCTGATATGTTTAGATGCTGTGTTCCCCACTCTCACTGATCACTCAGATTTGTTGACAGTGAAGTGATTGGTTGCTTTAGTAAGATCAAGATCAAGATTTCTCCTCGTGCTCCCTTTTAGTTATGCTGTCATAGTACGTCCTGCTGGAGTCACTGCTAGCACTCTGCACTAAATGCAGTACACATTCACCTTGTACATTACCTGACTGCGACCATAACCAACCGTCATCTCTCTTTCTCTCTCTCTGTCGATCTATACATGTCTCTCCTGTGCTGCCAGTGACCCAGACCCACTCTGCCCCCTGGACCTGTCTTGACGCCTCACTTCTGCTGTGACTTGGGACGGTTCCACTTTACCATGAAGATGTTCCTCCCATGGCTGGTGCAGACAGCTGTTCTCTGAGGACTTGTAATTGCAGTCGCTAAATAATCAGGACTGAAATTTCCTATAGTCTACCTGAGGAACTGGACTCCATATTAACTTAAAGACATCAACTAATATATTGAACTAGCACACAGTATTACTGCAAAACAATTCCTGCTATCAGTTATCACACAAATGAGGATGGGTTTCCTGTTTAGTCTGATTCTTCTCGAGGTTTTTTCCTATTGCCATTTCAGGGGGTTTTTCCTTGCCACCGTCGCCCCTGGGTTGCTCATCAGGGACAAAGAGATAATTTTGATTCATACACATTTCATAAATATTTCTATAATTTTATAAAAAACACTATACAAATAAAACTGAATTGAATAGAATTTTAGTCTGGTTAACTTTGTTGGACCAGCATCAAGCATTCAATGCAGAACAAGATCCAGTGGAGCAGCATGCTACAGTGCTGGGATTCCGAGAAAAGAAAAAACATTTAAAAAAAAATAAAAAATTTAAAAAAGCGAGATAAGAGGCTGTATTTCTGGCACTCATTTTTCTTCTTTGTTTCTCGGTGGCAACATTTACTTAACCTCATTAAAAATAAATAAATACATATTAATAAAAGAAAAAAGCACGAGAACACAATTATTGTGGCTTTAATAGAAGAAGTGGAAATAATGTACAAATAATTAACATTATTAAGTGTGAATTATTAAAAGTGTGAATTTTTATGGAAAAGTTAGGGAATCAGTACCTAATTCAGGCAGCCAATATTACTACATAGTAAAACATCAGTAGTTTACAAGGAGGAGTTTGCGATAGGTAATATATAATATTGGAAATACAGTTTAGCACAGTAGTACTATATAGTCATGATTAAAAGCTAAGACGCATTCATTTAAAATGTGCTTCTGCTGAGATGTCACAAGATTTTCAACAAAATGTTTTAATGGATGAGTTTAACAAAGAATACAGTGAGCAGCAGCAGATATTCGTATTCATGAACATATGTTGTTATTTACCTTGAATGAAAATCCCTCCAATCATAACTGGAATGAGTTTGCAGCATTTGAAGATGACTTGTGTCGGGTAGTTCAAGTATCCCAGTGATGTGTTCGAGAGGCCCATGGTCCCGACTGTTAGAAATGCTATCATCATGTATGTCTTCCCTGGAATCCTAAACAAAGTACATAAAAAAAAAAAAAAGTCAGATGTAGTCCAAATGGTTCTATACAGCATCTAGTATGGCCCCATTTTTATCACATTTGTATTTATATGACTTTACTTCACACAATTTCTTCATAGTAATGTTTGTGTTGGTTACATTCCTGTAACCAAGTGATTGACAGGTTGAGACTCCAGTTAATCGCTATGTAGCTTGACTATATTTAGCATAACTGTCAATTTATCTGTAATGCTTAAGCTTTTACAAGCTCTTCTTTTAAATTAATGATGCTAATGTACACTGATCAGTCATACTATTAACACCACCTGCCTAATACCAGACAACAATATATGCCCCAAGACCTCTGAAGATGGGCTGTTGTATTGGACATCATGCCATTTAAAGCAGATGTTTTAAATCCTGTAAGTTGTGAGGTGAGATCTCCGGAGACCAGGCTTATTTGTTCAGCACATGTTACAGACACACTGTGTCTTCCATCTTTCTATCAGAACCATAATTATATCCTTTTTTCAGCAGTTTGTTTCTACCATAGCTCTCCTGTCAGAACCTACCAGCTTCCCATGCTTATTAATAAGCCTTGGACACTATATAACTAATTTTATTCACTTCACCTCTGTTATTTAATATAATGTTATGTCCAATTTGTGTATTCATGAATTCTATATGAATTTAATCTTAGTATTAACGATTTGCAAAGGCAAGCTGGACTCTCTCTCTCTCTTCCTCATTCACTCACTCTCTATAGTGCTTATCCAGTTCAGGATAGCAAGAAGCCTGGAGCCTAGATGGGGTGCCAACCCGTCACAGGGCCCACAGGCACACACGCTCACTGACATACTACGGGCAATTTAGAAATGCTGATTAGCCTGCCCTGCATGTCTTCAGAGAGAAGAAACTAGAGTACCTGGAGGAAACCCACCAAGCATGGGGAGAACATGCACAGGCACATACAGACCCACGGTGGGACTCAAACCCTGACCCTGGAGGTGCAAGGCCACAGCACTAACCACTGTGTCACCGTGCCAATATCTCTAGACTACGGTGTGTTTGTTTGCAATAAAAATATCAGCAAGCCTAAGAAACCTTGCTCGCCTAACTGTTCGCATTCCTGCTTCTTTCGTATCAGAAACTGGTGTGTGAAAATATCTAAGGTTTCTGAGATGGGGTATGACACATACTGCAAATTTGCAGACAAACCTAAATGTAATTAAAAGATTGTCAGAGAGGCTCACAGCAGGCCAGACAAATTTAAATATTTGCCTCTACCCTGACTCAATAGTATCTACAGAAATTTTGAGAGTCATCATTTGCATTAGCATATTTGTTTGTGAGGACCATTTCATCCTTCAGTCAGGTTGCATTTTTATTGCCTACCTCCTCCTCTTGTCCTGAGTAAGCTGCAGCTCTACCAGGCCAAAAATGGAATAGAACCCAAACTGGACCAGGGTAAGGTACCAGCCAAAGGGTTTAAATCCCTCTACTGAGAAAATCAGCTCCTGAAAATAGAAGAGACAGAAATGTAAAGAAATTATAAGCCATAATTATAAACCGTATATGGATCTGGTGCATCTAACATTAGTGTTTTAATATTTTGGCAGCAGATATAATCATTTTCTTGGAGAATATCATTTATAAACCTTATATAAATTCTTGATGAGTGTATACTAGTAGCAGAAACGCTAAATTAAAACATGATGAGATTTTTTGACCTTGCAGAAGCAGACCTGCAAAGACTTGCGGTATATAATGTTGTGAAAAAAATGCCCCTTTATGATTTTGTCACACTTAAATGATTCAAATCATCAAAAGAGTTTTAAATTACATAAAGAGTAATACAAAATGTATTTTTCAGAAATTATTATTTCAATTATTAAGGAAAAAGGGTTGTCCAAACCTACCTGGCCCTATTTAAAAAGTTATTTGCCCCCACTCTATAACCATGAATTAACTGTGATTGACTATATTTTTTGGAAAGCTGAGTTAAATTTCACTTGCCACACCAAGGCCTCATTAATGCCAGACCTGTTGAATTAGGCAACGACTTAAATAGAACCGGTCAGACAAAGTGAAGCATGCTAAAAGATAAACAAATCAAGAAATTCAAGAACAAGTCTGAAGAAGGGAAAGGGTTACAAAGCCATTTCTGAGCCTTTGGGACTCCAGCAGACCATGGTCCACAAATGGAGATAACTTGGATGGTGAACCTTCTCAGGAGTCGCCAGCCTTCCAAAATTACTCCAAGATCACAACAGCACCTCAGCCAGGAGCTCATAAAAGAACCCAGAACACCATGAACACAAAACTGCAGGCCTCACTTGCTTCAGTTAAGGTCACTGTTCATGAAATGGCAAAAATCACATCCATGGGAGAGTTCTACACAAATGCTCGTCTCATATTTTCCCCCAAAAAACTTAATTATTATCTTGATTAAGACTTTTAGGCAAATATTCCATTGGCTGATGAGAAAGTTTGTATCTGGCATAAAACTAACACAGAGCTTCATAAAAAGAACATCATATCAGCAGTCAAACATGGTGGTGGTAATGTGATGGTCTTAGGCTGCTTAGCAGCTTCAGGACCTGGACAACATGCCATAATTGATGAAATCATGAATTCTGTGATCTACCAGAAAATCCTGAATTCTAGCCATCAGCTTGTAACCTCAAGCTCAAGTGTACTTGGATTGTGCAGTAGGAAAACACACCAGCATGTCCCCCTCTGTACAGCTTAAAAATATATAAATTAAAATTTTTTTAGTGGCATAGTCAAAGTCTGAACTTGAATCAGATGGAGAAGCTGTGGCATGATAATAAACAAACTGTTCATGCTCAAAAACCCTCCAATGTGACTCACCTAAAACAATTCAGCAAAGAAGAGTGGGCCAAAATTCCTTCACAGTGATCTGAAAGACTCATTGTCAGTTATTGCAAACCCTTCACTGCAATACCACCACCCTTGGTATTTTCTGATCAGTGTTAAATGTATTGATGACATTAAGTTATTTATTTATTTCCCTTTTAAAATCTTGCCAGCGTTTGAAACCATTGGCCATGCTCATTTTCATGCATAATATAGCTTAATTGGCTACCAACTAGCCATATAACTAACTAGTTGCCCTCCTCCCTGCTCCCAGTTAAGGGAATGCCACTTCCCACCACAAAATTCCTCCATTCAGAACACCATAACCCATCACCAGCATCAGACATATTTATATTACCTAATAATAATAATAATAATAATAATAATAATATAGTTGCAAGCAACGATGAGCAGGCCCAAGCACCCTGCACCATCGCTTCCCGGGTGCACTATGCAACCCGTCTCTTTTTTGAGCATGCTAAGACCTCCAAAAAGCCATCGCTGCCAGGGTGCAGCACACAATCTGCTTAATGTTTACTTGTTCTATCTTTGCATAATGCTAAATTGAAATCTCAATAATTTAAGCCCCAGATATGTGTATGTGTGAGACATGCGAGTGTTAGTGTGGGTGTGTCAGCAAATGACACAAAATAACTGACTTCCTATTGAGTTGAGCCCATGACAGGCAACGTGAAAGTTGTTGTATGAGCTATGAAGCAAAGTCTCGGGGCCCAGACTCTCAAGCATCCTAATGGCAGCAGATTCCAACCCGTCTGCCAATTTTCATGAGTCTTTGAGCATGTTACAAACTCTAAAAAGCCCAATATTTAAAAAAAAAAAAAAAAAAAAACCTTTGGAAAACAATAGGCCCTTCACGCACTATGATGTCATTGTGCTTGGGCCCTAATAATCCTTAGGAAAACAAGAGGGCCCTGCACACACTAGTGCTTGGGCCATAAATAATGTGTAAGTAATCTATATACTGTATATTATAAGCAATAATTTGTTAAGGGGGCATAGGCTATTAATATGCATAAAATCATCTCTTTAGAAATTACAGAATCCATCATTTTTTTAACATTAATTTTAATATATACTATAAGTTTACTATTTAATATATACTACTAAAATTTTATTTCAGTAGTGTGAAATTTCAGATATTTCAACAGATATCCTAGGTGCTTGTGTTACCAGAGTAACCTGTCTCTGCTACTGTAGAAATTCCAAAAAGATTGAAATAAAAACCCATACAAAATGCAATTCTATTGAAACATGTACAAGTTTTAAATAAATGTGATTAGATTCATTTACAAGAAGAATCGTGTCATGACTATTGAGATGAATATTATGCAAATTAACAGCCTATACAATATTATCAAATTACTGATTACAATACATGTAGATCACTTACAAATTACTATTATTATTATTATCATCATCATTAAGTAATCTTATCATGTCATCCTTAATAATAAATAATGAATGAAATCCATGTTATTCTGCACTTCAGTGAGGCACATTGACTGATGTGTAATTTTGCTTGTCCACTTCTGGTAAAATGATGAACTGTTTTTCATTTATTCTCTTTACTGCTCACCATTCCCTTTGAACTGAGCACTTTCTTTCTTTGCGGTTTGAAATCTTACTTAAGATGGTTGAATACCCTGTGCGTTCCATTTTGCAGGGAGCTACAGTACTAATCATTACTAGGGTTAAATTTACAGTTTCTAGAGTTTACACAGAAACTCTACAGTAACTAATATACTCTCTTTACAATTGCGATAAGCGGAAATGCACCTCAGCACCTCATCAGACCTTGAGGTGGACAGGAGACTAAGGCCATCATGGGCACAGACTTACTGAAACTGTATAGTTGGGGATTATAAAAGACAAAGTATGGAAAGAAGTTGTAGTTTATCCACCTCAAGGTTTGATGCCTTGTGCATGCTGAGATTTTCTTTTATGTTCTGTTGGAATAATTGACTCCACACAACAAATAGCAAACACGTGAATGAATGTAAAATCAAAAAGATATAAAGACGGACTTGAATGATACAGGCAATTGCTAACATCACCCTGCTTGAAGATTTGGCACACTGAGCTTTGCAGTGCTTTAGGATGTGCAGGAACCTCTTTGCTGAGAATGATGAGCGATTTCAATTGCCAAGTGCAATTTTAGCTCATTCCTGCCAGCAACAAACCTCTCTTTTCAGGGAGGCCAACAAAATGCAGTAGTGGCATCCCGGTGCACATTCAAGTCCTTTCTACTCTAGGATTTTTGCCACAGGCTGTTTCTATCGAAATTTGGAGACAGGTCTGGCACTTCCCAACCAGCTGTGAACTGAATAATAATGCATGTCCTACATCCATTCATATCGCTGAGATTGTAATAAATTTTATTTGCAAACAGGGCATCAGAATGGAAAACAATAATAAGGGATTTAAAATAATTAAAGTTTTTTATTTATTTATTATTATTTTTTTTTTATGTGACTGGCACAATAGATTGTACACACATCGCCATGAAGTTGTTATCCACATATTGCAGCTTGGTAGTTTTATCTACTCATGGCCAACCACAGGTGAAATTTTATCTATCCATGGCCAACCACAGGTGAAATTATGCAGGTGTAACAATATTTTTTTCCTTGTGTACTGGCACTACACAGAATTAAAACTTGCTCTATGCATGCTATAACAAAACAGTTAGAGTGTTATGTTCATATGTGAAATAAAATTATGTGTACCAGCATCCCTATATACATAAAAATTAATTTGCTTAACATCTTACAAGTAAGAGGTATGCTCCATTTATTATAAATTAATGTGAAAAAAAGACATTTATACACATTTAAGTGCTGGTTGATGTACAGAAATTTGTACCTGAAGGTAGCCATAGATGAGGTAAAAGACAAACACTCCGGTCACACAGATGAAGAACTGTGTGGGAGTGTTGAAACCGCTCAGGTTCACCCCTAAAACTCGAAGCTCCTCTATGGATTTGATATGCGGGGACATCGCCTCTGTGGAGGAGGGTATCGAGATGGAGATGTGCTTTCGGGAGTTATAGTTGATTAAGCTGAATTTGGAACTCATTGTGTCTGTAGCCTCCTGTGGATTTACAAATGATATCATCAACATCATGACATGTCCTTAATATACAAAGGACTACATTATTGTTTTGGGGTCATTTGCGATGTGGGCAAAATGTAATAATCTAAATGATAGCTAAAATATAAGAGACTGAACGAACATTGTGCTATATGAACATGCTGTGGAAATATGGTGGTTTCAGGTACCATTGGCCATGTGCAATACTCTAATGCAATTTTCTTTTTCTCTCGCTCTGATTAGACAGGTTCAACTAAAGAAGAGCAACCCACATTGACCAAAAGTATCAATTAAGTAATTAAATAGGATTTCCATGTGGTGACTTACTATTACTCATATTACATGTGTACTGAAATCTATTTAGGTGAATTTAATCTAATTCTGTCATATGGTGTCAAATGTCCCAGCTCATCTTAACCAATTAGCTCGATCTGATCTATACACACTAGTAGATTTCGGATTGGCTTGGACTTGAGTGAGGGCTGGCTTTAATTCTGTAATAGTAGTCAAAACCGCTCTCTCTCTCTCTGACTGGCTGGAAATTGAAGCTTACCTGAACTAAAGACAGTTGTCAAATTCGTGTCGATTCGTGGAAAGCATCAGAGGACTGAAACGCGCCTCTGCTCGCAGATTATCAAGTGGCCTGTTAAAGAAGCTGGAAAGCCAGCCATGACCACTAACTACAATGTCCAAACATCATCAGGTTATTCATTCACCAAAATCCGGAAGAGACAGCTCGGTACTGGGTGCGTGACGCTACGCAAAGCTGATGCGCGTGCCACCTCATCATATGTCAAAAGAAGCATTTAGCAGAAGCAGTGAAGCAAGCTCGAAGCTAACTGGCTATAAGGATACATCAAACTTCCGGGGTAGAAAGCAGCAGGTTAGCTCTATCGAGCCGTTTTCACACCGGTTTAGTCACCAACGCAAATTCTCTTCATTCATTCTACAGTCTTTCTGTAATAGTTTATGTTTTAGATCTTCATCTCCATAGCACGTGAATACCGACTTTGTGCTAAACGCAGTTCTCTTCCTGTTACAGCAATGTCCCGGCAGCGCTGTACGCATGCGCAGTCGCAAGCCAACAACTTCCTGTAAAGGCGGAACTCAGATCGTTGACGTACCACGCTTATGCTCACGCTGCTTAACCTCGGGGTGTGTTTTAATGACCACCATGTTACATTTAAATGTTAGACTCAAATGTTATTTAACGAACACGCGCCTTGTTTTTATTAACATTCAGTAACATTCAGTACCGACCCCGGGTTTCAAATCCGAAAACCCGGGGTAAACGCGGAAATTGAAGATCATCTCATAACATTATAAACCACCTTACTGTTGCATCTTTCCTTACTGCTGTAAAACTAACTTAATCTAAGATTGTGTTGCCATGCGTATTTCCATACCTCTATTATTTTCTCAGGTGATTCCATTGAACTCTTTCTCCTATTTTATGATGGTCCTACACATCTTCAGTTTGAACTCTGTTGCATATGTGCTCAAAAATGAAATGAGCTCTGTAAAACCTGTTTGTCCAGTCCACCTTGACTGATGTCAAAGCTCTTTTGCCTTATCCTTTTTCCAGAGCCACGTAAAGAAACGTATAGACCATAGTGTCTGCTGTTGCAGATTTTACTGATTGAAGACTGACATATAACTAAGGCCAGATCCCCTAATAGTGACCGATTACCAGTATAAGGCAGAAGGTCTCTCTATCTGGCCATTCATTTCCCCTTACATCCACGGTAGATGACAGGAGTCTGCTCCATCCTTGGCGAGAGGTTAATTCACTCACGGATGGCATTATTCCCTCCCAGCCCCTTTCCCAATATAAAAATTCAGAGTGGACAGCCTCATCCCTCATCCATCTCAGATTTGATTGGAGTGGTATTGCCTCCTGTCCCGCTGAGCCTGTCTGCCACTATGGCCCAGCTTTATGACACTAAATAGCCCTGGCTACAATTTTTCCATCTATCCAAAAAATACTCTTAATAACTCATTCCATTCAATGAGAGCTGTCACTCTTTGTGCCCTGCCACGGACAACCTCGTCAGCCAGATGTTTACGGGGTCACTGAGATACAGGCCTTGAAATGCCCAGAAAGCAGGGGGTTAATTAATATTGGTGAATTTACTGTTCTTTCTTGGCCAGCCTGTTCAATGAATCATAGTCCCAGAGAGACACCTGTACCATATTTATGGCCTACTAATAGTATTCAGCAATGCACAGAGCTGTTTATATGCACACAGCACTTTTCCTACCTAACTTTGAAAGCTAGCTGATTTATCAACAGCAATGAATTTGTGGAACATTTTACCTTTTTTTCTGCCCCTATCATATGAGATAGTAAATAATGAAATGAATATTTATTGATTATTCAGAAAGGTACGCATTCTTGTAATGGCAGTGCGGCTGAACACATGGTCCTGATAAATAAAACATTTAATGGGGAGGGAAATACAAGGGCTTCAGAATCAGGTCAGTCTGGATCCAATAAGGCCTGTTGCATGGTGAATAAGGCAGAACTCTAAATCTCCTGGGATGGATGAATGGTCCACTGATTATGTGAAGAGATCTGATTAGAACTCATATCTCCATATCTGTACAGTCACAAGGGATGTGTCGCTGCCGAAAAAAGTCAGAAGTACAGCGCAACATAAAAACAACATTTCTGGTTATATATCTGCTTTATTCCAGTAGTTTAAATTGGACAATCATGATTTGTGTTTTTGAATCTAGACATTTCGTAATATTCTTTAAACTGAACTATAAGTTTGTTAATGGTAGAAATAAGTCTTTCAGGGTTCGTAGCTATTGTATCTTACAACATGTCTTTGTACTGTGAGAGGAAACTGGAGTACCTGGAAGGAACCCGGAGGGCATGGAACGACCATGCAAACTCCACACAGACCAGAGGCAAGATTCAAGCCCTCAACCCTGAAGGTGCGAGGCTACAGTGCTAACCACTAAGTCACCATGCCGCCTTTGTGCATGCCTTTTATAATAAAGCTGTGGGTGGCTATTTACTTCTTGCATGTCTGTAAATAATTGGGCTTGGTGCACACTTAATGCAGGCCATAGCTAAATTAACATCATCCCTTCAGTGAAATATGATGAGAGCTGTATCATCATACTCTGGGGATGCTTTTCATGTTTTTTTCCCAAAATTGCAGGGAGATTGGATGGAGCAAAATTCATGGAGATAAACCGTTCTTGAATAAAAAAATTTAGACTAAAGCCCAGCTTTGTGGACCAACACATACACAGGAAAAAAAAACATAATAACAAAAACTCTGGAGAAGACACAAGGCCCCCAAGCAACACCAGAGTGTTACAGTGGGCCAGTCAAAGCCCAGATTAAAATCCTATAAAAAAAAATGTGGCACTGTTTCCACAATTTCCAACAAACCTGAATAATCTGGATAACCTGAATAAGGTGGTAGGAATTTACCCCCAAACAGACATAAAGCTGTTATTGCAGAAAAATGTGGTGTAACCAGGGGACTTGTAGTGGTTGAATGTCTAGCATTCAGTAATACTTTTTTTTTTTTTAAGGAGCCTATTGGTTTGCAATAAAAACATGGTGTTTGTCAACAATCTGTGTGTCATTTGTATCCAGATAAATCTGATTACTCTTAACTGACTGGGAAGTTCTGCAGCTCATTGGCTCATTGTATGAATTGAAGAGTACACTGTTGATCATAATTAGCTAATCACGTTCCAATATGCATATCCTACAAAGCAGGTCTCTTCTACTCTTCAAAGCACATCATCAGTATAAGGACTTTTCCTGGAGCCAAGTTTATTTTGCATTAGTGGTGAAATTGGCCTATAGTTCTTTGTGCTCTCTCTCTCTCTTTTTCTCTTTCAAAATCATAGTCCCACCTTCAAAATTGAAAATACCAGAGGAAAAATTACACTGACAGCCCTTTCAAGAAATAATCTTCAAATTGATTTGTCATATAAAGGTTATGTCTCCTAATATCAAGGGGAGGGATCTTCTCCAGAGGCTCCCTTTAATGTTGGCCAATCTCATATTAAATTGGGGCTTCCTTAATAAGGCATTTGTGGGTGCTGTTATCCCAGGCTAAAAGGCCGTTTCTGTTGTCCTTTTCCTGCTGCATGAAAACAGATGGTATCTTTGCTATATTACTCCTCTAAGAGCTCATATCCTCCCTCATGTTATTTTCTTTGATCTGCGAGACTGCACCCACCCCCTCGATCCTCTCTCTCTCTCTCTCACTCTCTCTCTCTCTCTCTCTGCGATTTGAGGCCTGAACTCACTTGAACAGCAAAGCTTGGCCTTGTTTATATACGAGCTTTCTCTCAGATGGACTCTATTGACCTAATGTATATTTTATATCTTTTTGATTAAAAGAAAAGATGACAGCACATCTCACACAACACTCCGTCAAGGTTTCTGACATTTCTGAAGTCATATAGGACATTTCTGAAGTCATGAGATAGACGTTGTTGCAATTTTGTGGACTGTTAATAAAATTTAGACTTTTATACTGCATCGACATTCTAATTGGGTCAGAATTTGTGTCATTTTTAACATTTTTAACAAAAAGTGGATAATAAAATATTTAAACATATACTTAGTAGATTTTTTTGGTTTATTATTGAGACATGAAAAAAATTATAATATAAGTTTAAACTAACTCATTCAGCCATATTCACATTCTCATTCATCCATCTACAGTAGGAACCTCTGTAGTCCAACTAGGGACTGTGAAGATCAATGGTGACCATTATATTTATTCCCATTTTTACAACCGTGGTAGGACCTCTGGTCAACATTCACACATGCATTCACACATTATGTGCAATCTGGGACCACATTTAGCCTAATCTATAGGTCTTTGGACTGTCGGGGGAAACCCACTAAGCATGGGGAGAACATTCAAACTCCATTCACACTTCAGTGCAAATGCTTCAAATTAGTTATGTGTATGTGTATATTTTCATTACACTTTTAAGGGACACGAAGTGACATGAAATTAATAAAAAAATTATTAAAACAATAACACATTCACTGATGAGCAGTAATGAGGTCATGTGTTCTGAATAATTATGAATGTGCTGAATAAATTTGGTTTCCTTTCATTTCTCTGTGGTGTATATTGTTCTATTGTTTTATATTTACATTTTAAACCTTGTCTCTTCACTTTCTATTATACTGCACATTGACACATTTTTCTTTTCACACTTTTTGTTTTATAATACACATGTTATATGCTTTATAATACACACTAATTTGTACTACATCCTATATGAAACAAGATATTCTTCAGGAGACATACATGATGTGTACCTACTGTAAGCTTTAGTAGCTCTTTAGACTTTTTTTGATTTATTTATGTTTTCAGAGCAGCCAGGAGAGGGAAGCATACCCCCATTTGAGTGTGTTAAGTGGGGTAGGCAACTGGCCATGCAATTGAATGTGTGGACTGTGATTAATTATCTTCATCTTTATCAGGTCATTTACTAGAGTGATTACAGTAACGAGTTGAATGTCTGAATATAGTTTTATATAATACACATACAATAGATATTAAACACACATCTGGAAGGAATTAACTGATCGGATGCTTTATTTTAAGGGGCTAATGCAGGAAAAGGGGGAATATGATTCGTTGTCTTTTACAATTCTTACATTTTTAATATCATTTTAACAATCTGCATATAACTGATGTGATCTATCATTCTTTTTTTTTTTACATGTTTATATAGTTTATGAGAGTTTAAATATGCCTGACATTCCTTTAAATTAATTTAAAACAACTTTTTTTTTTTTACAAATATAAAACTATAACAAATGTTTCTTTATTTTTCTTTATTCAAATATAAATGAAGTTCATGTGAGAAGCAGGTTCCAGAGATCACCTCACATAATGACACATTCTAAAACGCCCTACAGGAAGTTTGTTTTTCTCTGCCCTGGGGTGACAGAGAAAAAGCACAGCTGCATGATGTCAGAAATCTTTAATGTGGGTTTGAATGATTGGCACTGTGTTGGCATTGGGTAGGGGGTGAGATGTTGGTGGTGGTGGTGGGGGGGGGCACATTTGGGTACCAGTCATTTCCACAGTTTGCATGATAGTGTGGGGCGGATCTCTGGGGGGCTAGTGGCACACCTCAAATCCTCTCTGAGGGCCTCTCTTCTCATAAAAGGAGTGAAACAGATCATGTGGTCAGGAAGGCGAAATGAAAGAAAGAAAATGAAATTACAGAGCTCAGTGGCTGCACAAATCATGCATATAATGTTTTATGGCATGCCAAAAAGAATTCAACACCTGTGCTTCACCGGAGCTGTTATTGCATATGAATCACCAGATTTAGAAGAGGTGTTTTTCTTGGCACAGGCAGGTAGGGGCAAGAAGTGCAGGAGAAGAAAAAAGAACAAGAGATGTCTTGGGTGGGATTCATGAATGCCTGGCCTGTAACCAGTGTGCATTATAATTTAGCATAGCAGGTGGCCGCACAGCAGCTTTATTTGCACTGGTTATTACTCTGTTTGTTTACCTTGCTGAGGTTTTATGAAATATTTCACAGATTGTTAAATGAACAGAGTCATCGCTTGCCTCTCAGATTCTTGACACTAATGAGTTTTAATTAAATGTGGCTGTCATAGCTTCACAGCTCAACACATGCATGAAAAGCCATATTCAAGTTCCTAACTTGACTTTCTGAGATTTCATAGCTGGAACAAATTCCAGATTGCATGTCTCTGTAATAACAATCACCCCAGAAAACTAAAACCACTGCAGTTGTTGCTTCTGAGCTTAGTTGCTTGAGAAAACACTTTTGACTAAATTGTTCTTAGTTGGTTAAGTACCAGAGACATCCGCCAAAAGGGAACTTGATCGAATCTGGAAGGCCTTAACCTTTGAAACTTTTGCCATGCATACCAGAGATGAACCAAATTCCAAAGAGCTTCCTGTAAATCAGATGATTTTATTATAGAAACTGTCTCAGAGTAACTATCCAATTTTCATTGATTAGTTATTTGAAGGAAGAACTGGTAATATAATCACAGGTAATGATTTATTTTACCTCCGGCATTAAAAAAAAAGTCTAACATATGTGCATTTAAATTCTCTCTCTCTCTCTCTCTCTCTCTCTCTCTCTCTCTCTCTCTCTCTCTCTCTCTCTCTCTCTCGCTCTTCCGCTATCACTCTGTCTTTCCACATTGGCATGGAGTGTAAAATTACATATAGTTTAATATATCTGCCAAGCAACCTTAAACAAGCATCCTCAGTCCGTGAGGTGATTTGTCTTCCCTAGCCATTACTCTGTTGTACATCTTGATAGCCATGGATTGCTCGCAGCCATGTTTAAGCATTAAATAGTGTATTATTATTTCACATAAATCAAGCAGGGTGTAGGGGGAATTCATAAATTTTACATTTTACACAGACAGTATTTTAAAGTCTTCTGCATGGTGGGGCATCAGTGTAGAAAGCTCTTCTACTGACTCACACACAGCCTTGAACAGGACAAATATTCAAAATATTACAGCCTGTAAATACATGTCCTAACCACTTTTGTGTGAATTAAATCTAATAAAGTGCTCTGCTACCTTACTGCTGCACTCTGAAGCTGTGCAGCTGTGTCTGAGCGTATAGTAGTCTGCAGTGTTAAACAACAGAAAAAAACATTATTATCTCTGACACTGAAAAATCCCAGTAGTCCTTCAGCTCTCACTGACTTGGTGCGGGTTTCAGAGACATTTGAATTCAGTTGCATTATGATTTTTTAAGTCCACTTCTTTTCCAGCTCATTTTGTCAAAAACAATTCCACTCTGAAACTGAAACCCAGACGCCAGATACAGCTAAAAAGTGCACTCCCTAATTTTGCCAAAACAGTATTTAACTGTTTAATATGAATGAGTTTCTGTGATAATACCATGATGATAATAATACCTTAAAGAAATATATTCTCATTACACATTTTGATGCAATTATTTACTTATAATTCTCGTGGAACATATTTTGCGTGGTAACATCTTTTTTTTTATACACAATCAATTAAGAACAAATTTAGCATGATTTCATACAAACTTGTTGGACAATAAACATCAAGCTTCTGCAATTGAATTAAAATCCATACATGCTGCTACTGAAAGCTGATACACATAACTATGCTAAATTCACAATTAATTACACTTTAATTATCACGGCAGTCTCTTCACGAGATGCAAGAAATCATATCAAGTGCTTTAAAAATAGTCCTGTTTCTTTTAATAGTCCATATTATTTTAAGAAACTGATTCCGTGGCACTTTTATTTTATTCTTTTATTCAAAGTTTGAAATTGTTCTACTGACACAACATTTAATCAATAAAATATAGACATTTTCACTATAAAAATATTGTTTGCTTACACAAATTTTTACACAAACTTTCTGTTCAGACTAATCCAAATGAACAATATTTTGAGTAACACAGATACTCAATTGATTTGATTAGTGTTCTTTAAATGATTATTATTATTATATATTTTTTTACTTTTCCAAGCACAGATTTAGAAAGAGCTTTATTAGCAAGTACACTTGCACATATAAGGAATTTGTTTTGGAAACAAAAGCTTCCAAGGATGTTAACAACACACACAACACAAAAAGAAAAAAAATATTCTATCTATCTATATCAATATCATATCTATCTATCTATCTATCTATCTATCTATCTATCTATCTATCTATCTATCTATCTATCTATCTATTTCTTTGAGAATGGACACTAAGAAAATATAACGGGCTTTCTAATTTCTATAATCCTGTTTAACTTCATATTCCTATTACATGAATGATGCTTAATAAACTGTCTTTTCAAAATAACTTTTATTCCCTAACTACATGACCTGCAACTCATTTGGAGCTATTGGAAATAACTTTTGTGTCTTCTTTCGTTAAACACTGTTTTTATTGTGGATATTTAAGGTGAAACAATGTTTAAATAATTTTTTATGATTTGCAATAAAGAAGAAGGTTAATGATTCTCATACTTGATATCCTCTCTATTCTAATATGTTTCAAATTCTATAAATTATGCAAATAATAATAAAAAGCAAAACTTTGATTTTTTTGGTCATTTTTCTGTTGAAGCAGAATTTTTACAAATAGGTTTTCTTTCTAATAGGTTTTAACTTTATTTTTCTCATGAACATCTTGTGGTAGGAATGTGTAATCATAGTGTGAGAGTAAGAGGAGTGGCTGCTCTGACAGGCTTAGGTGAAGCAGCTCTTTGAAGCCTAAGTTCAGGTTGTTGAGCTGCTTCATTGGAATCCAATATGCTGAGACTGCCATGATTAATAGTTTGTGGTGTACCACTTCTAACGCCTGTATGATAGATGAGCTATTGAATATCGCTAATGGTCTTTTATACACCCATGTGCACATACTCTCTCACTCACTCTCTCTATCTGACACACACACACACACACACACGCACGCACGCACGCACGCACGCACGCACACACACACACACACAGAATAAAATGTGCAAACTGTTTACAATTTTAAATACAAATTGTCAAAATGTCTATTATGTGTAAAATATAAATAAATGGATAACTTTGAAAATACGTTATTTTATAAATGAAATTATTTTATTCTCTTAATACATTGGATAAAAAGAAACTCAATTTAGGATATTCTGCAAAATATAATATATTACTAGCACTTTAAATTAAACCATGAACACACACACACACACACACACACACACACACACACACACACACACACACACACACACACACACACACACACACACACACACACACACACACACACACACACACACACACACTATATGCAATGGCAGGAAAACAACTAAATTTACTGGTCTCAAATTTTTACAACACGCACACACACACACACGCACACACACACAGATTCGTGTAAGCCAGCATTAAGTGGTTTCTCCTTACTCTTATCTGCCTCTTCCTTTTTGCCCCATGGTGAAACACTCCTTGGCATGCATGATCTCATTTGTGGCTGATTTCCTTTACTCCAAGCTGGATTATGAGATGTTTCCAATTTCCAGACCTTTCTCTAGCCTTATGAGTGATGCCATGCGTGCGTCGTACATAGTTAAGTACACTAACATATCGGTGAGTTCTGGTTTGCAGTCATGTGTAGGCTAAGAGGCATGAGCTTTGTGGAAAATAAGTGTGTGCTGAAAAAAGCAGGAAACGGTTATATCTGTTTTGTTGCATGTATCATATGGCAGTTAGGACATATCTTTGAACAGTAGAGGTCAGAGAAGATTATTGAAAGCATGATAGTGAAGGGTGAATGCATGATGTTTGTGCATGTGTGTGTGTGTGTGTGTCTGTGTGTGTGTGTGTGTGTGTCTGTCCGTATGTATACAGTATTGTACAAATGTCTTGAGGCGTCCCTTATTTCTTTAAATTTGGCTTACAAAGAGACAACCTTTCTTGTATTTTTTAAGTAGTTTTAAGAAATAGTTCTCCAGGTTAATTTTGTCAAAGCCTTTGGCTCTGATTTTCAGTCCAGTCCCTGTACCTGACCACTTTCACAGGAACATTTTTGTTTGTTCCTTTGTTTATTAGGCCACACAGTGACAAATCATTCAAGCATAAAAAAAATCTGACTTAAGGGATGAACCAGTCGGGTGCAAATGATGATCAGGCCGGGGATTAGGATACTTATGATGCTGAGTGGTTGGAACAGACGAATGGGGAAAGGAGGTTGCTGCTGTGGGTGTTAATCAAACAACTAATTTTTGGTTGTAAAATGCAATGAAATTGGATCTGTATGTATTTTGCAGCTAGTTGCAGTAATTTCTTTTTTTCCCCATATAATGGAAATTTCCATTTAATCTACATAATTTCATGTCATTTAATTTTAAAGAAATTATGACTTTTGCACAGTGATGCACACACACATATCTATATATACTGTATGGTAGTCGTATTGGAAGATAAAGGTATGTGCTTTATTACCATATTTGGATTTTTTTCCTTCTAAATATGAGTATGAACCATTTACCTTTGATTGGATTGAAGGAACGATTCTTTTCTGGTCAAAATGCTGCAAGATAATTTTATTAGAATTAATTTTTGTCATTGTGTATCTATAAGCATATATACCCTCATATCCCTCAATGAAATCACCTTAAAGTTTTTTTTTTTTTTAATATAAACACACACACACACACACACACACACACACACACACACACACACACACACACACACACACACACACACACACACATATATATATATATATATAAAATAGCACATTTATTATTAGTACATGTTAGTACCAAGACCATTAGGAAGTCCTAAATCCATCTGTTTGTCTTACAGTAATTTAAGAAAATTCAAGAAAGCCCAAAATGCTTCCAGCATAAGCCATGAAGCTTAAATAAGCAATTGGGAATAGTAAGGTCATATCCTGGTTGGTTCTTTGTTTATGGTCTTGCATTAAAAAAAATGGTCTTGATTAAAGGTTTAACTCAGCAGAAACGATAAACAACCTTTTAGTTGTGTAAAGAGAAAGTGTGTCATTATAAAATGTAGTAAACAAGACACTAATAATCTTGTTTGCATGTTATTGCATTATGCTCCAAAGCAACACTACAGAAGCCTGTTCATTGCAAACAGAAATAACTTTTAAACCAGTGCCCTAAAGAAATCATTTCCCTTCTGAAATTATTGGAAAGCTTTAAACACAAACAAGGAATAGGAAGTGATAGATTTGATTTTCAGCTTCGATTTACTCATAGATGTTTTAAATAACTTTGAATATGGCACTTTAGTAGCAGACCTGATAAGTTTACTCTCTTTTTTAAAATGGCTTACTTGATTAGATATTTTCAATCACTTAAAAAAATTGTTAAAACTAAAAACGGCATGTTTTAATTTGTTGAAAAGATCACGATGTAAATATCAGGAATTGAATACTGAAATTCTAATCCATTATTTCCTACTCATATTTGCTCTCAAACTCAAATGTTTTCACTGCAGAACAAAAATACACTTTAAAATGATTTGTCATCAACATATTTACATTAAGGGCAGACTTTCCACTCGAGTGAAATATGTAGGTTGAACAAAAATAAATAATATTAGCTCAATACAACAACAACAAAAAAACATATACTTATGTTAAACTCATTTAAGAGAATTAAATACATTTACACATATAATGTTTAGTTAAATGTATGAATATATAAATGCTACACAAGGCCAAATTTTTTTTTGGAATACAGAAGAATTTTCTTTGTATTTCCAATATCATCCCAAAACGTATTTTTTATTTCACTGAAATGAAATATAGTTCAAGCCCTAATTGTATTTCACTGATAAAATGTTCTATGTACACTTTTGCAGTGAAATGGATTTTAGTTTTTTTTTGCATTATTATTATTATTATTATTATTATTATTATTATTATTATTATTATTATTATACACAACGCACATACACACACCACTCCAAAATGTAAATCAGGCAACTGAGTCAGAAAGACATGAAGTTTGTATGTGTACATAATCTTAGTACTCTTGTACTTTCTCTCTCTCTCTCTCTCTCTCTCTCTCTCTCTCTCTCTCTCTCTCTGTCTCTCTCTCTCTCTCTCTCTGTAACAGTTCAGGTGATCTCATTGCTATGATGCTTTTGGGGAAGGGTCTGCTGACTGTGAATGAGTTTATGAAGGTGATAGATGTGTGTCTGCTGGCTCAGGGGCCTTGTTTGACTACCCTTGTAATTGAAGACTACCTTTTGTTCTCTGGGGATTTTTTCTTCATAAAGTAGCTTCAAAAAAGGAAAAAGGAATAGTGAGAATAGACTTCAAAAATTATTTCAGTACTATT
>JAAGKR010004565.1:31758-59725 GCA_011419295.1 Clarias macrocephalus
TACACACACACACACACACACACACACACACACACACACACACACACACACACACACACACACACACACACACACACACACACACACACACACTTTAGTTAAGTTTTAATTACTGTTTAAACACATTTTATGGTGCTGAAACATTATGTGGCACCATTAATAAATTATTATTAATTATTTTGGAAAATAGTAATTTATCTAGCTTTGTAGCCAATCTAAAATGTAGATACTGTATATGAATTCCCTTTGTTAGCTTATTTGCTTATTAATTTAAATTTTATTTCCTGGAGGTCTACCTGCTGGGTTTGGACACAGAATCATAGATTTACTGTAATGATTTGGACAAATATCTGAAAGAAACAGTCAACATTCATGAACTTAAATTATAATTTTCAAATATTTAAACATGATCACTTTTCGCATTTGTAAGCATTAAACTGAGAGAGAGAGAGAGAGAGAGAGAGAGAGAGAGAGAGAGAGAGAGAGAGGATTCAATACTTAGATATTGAATTATTCATTACAAAAGACAAATTTTGCTCTCTGACATGTTAATATTACTTTTAAAAGAAAATATCCACAGATAAGTTTGGATTATTTTACACCGACGAAAGCCAATTTCACCGGTTGTAGTAAAAGACTTTCTTTTACTAGAAGTGATGTTTTCTATAATTATGGTCAGTAGGGTGTGCATCTTAATGTGTCAGTTTGCCTGGATGCATTAGATTGCTTTATGTTTAACATTGATTGACAGTTAACAGTCTTTTCATCCTTTCTCTTTCTTTCTTTTTTTTTTTTTTTTTTTTAAAAGAACCCAGTTATTACATTTATATGTATCTATTTGACGGTGCACATCTTAATGCAACTTGGTGCAAATAAAAAAAACATTAGCACTAAAAGAGTCACAAATTTACCACATAAGAAAATACAGAGGAGTTGTGGAGAGGTTTGGGAATGGGATGAAAACTGGCCCATAGCTGTTCAGGTGAAAGACAGAAGTCGATATATCACTGACTTGCAGCTCCTGTCAGCCTGCCACTTATGCACAATAAATGACCTTACACAAAACTAAGCTCAGCCAGCCTATGCAGATAACAGAGTCGTTCATTTCCACATGTGCATGCTAAACCTGCATGATAAACGCCATGCCTTCCAGCACTTCAGCCTACTGTTCATCACACTGCCAGGGTATCTCTCTCTCTCTCTCTCTCTCTCTCTCTCTCTCTCTCTCTCTCTTTCACACACACACATACACTCTTATTGCAATGCAAACTCAGTCACCCATCTCTCTTCACCATCTCAGGCTGGCAACCATGGTCAGCTATGAACAAAAGCTGGTATTTCCCTTATTTTTCCCCAGGAGTTCTACTCAGTGCTGCTTGATGCTTCGGCATCTTTATCTGACTTGTATGAAGAATAGATAGAACATTTGATCAATCTCTCATATTTGTGATATATTACATTTGGTCTTTTGGAAAACAAAACATGCCAAGGGCTGGATTAGTGGCACAGTAGGTAAGGCTGCTGCCTTACAGCTCCAGGGGCAATCATGAACTTGGGTTACTGTTTCTGATTTAGCATACCCCTACATCCCGCTCCCCCAAAGTATGGAAGTAGGAATATTGAATCCCTGCAATGGGTTGGGTTTTCATCCAAAGTGTATTCCTGTCTTATGGTCAGAGGTCCTATGATTGGACCCAGATGCAGTGGATATAGAGGTTACTGAAGATTACTTTATGAATGAATAAAACCTACTAAGTTTTAGCCCATAATATTTCTTCATCAAAAAGACATTTTGTATGTATTGTTGTAGGATTATATAATAGGGAATATGTGAATATCAGTTGCAAAACAGTATGTGTGTATGTGTGTGTGTGTGTGTTTGGGGGTGGGGTTTCCATGAACAGTTTAGTACTGGGCGGCACGATGGTGTAGTGGTTAGCAATGTCGCCTTGCGCCTCCAGGGTTCGATTTTCTGCCATGCTCGATTCCCATCTATGTGTGAGTTTGCATGTTCTCCCTGTGCTTGGTGGGTTTCCTCTGGGTACTCCGGTTTCCTCCCACAGTCCAAAGACATGCAGATTAGGCTAATTTGAGCATTCCCAAATTGCCCATAGTGTGTGAGTGACTGTATGTGTGTGTGCCCTGCAATTGACTGGTACTGTACCCTGTCTAGGATGTACCCTGCCTTGTGCCCTAAGCCTCCTAGAATTGGCTCCAGGCCCCAGTGACCCTGAATACAGGATGAAACGGTATAGACGATGAGTGAGTGAGTGAGTGAGTGAGTTTTGTACTGAGACTACATTAATGAAAATGGACTAAAACCCTTTTCCTGGTATGTACAGTAATTGCACTTTCAACCTCATAGCATGCAGGTATATTTGATTTATATCACACTATCTGATATGACCCAAATGTGGAAGTGTTTCTTTTCAAGTCTAGGTATTCTCAAGGTTTATTCTACTGATCTTCTCAGTGAGTTTTTTGACAGGTAAAAGTACTACTAGACCTTTTGCACCTGAAATCCCAAAATCTGCCTGCCATAGTCCTGCTCACTTCCGGACAGCAAAAGAGATATTAGTTGCAAGACGCCAGTGCCAAAATCCACAGACAAAACCAGTCATAGTAACACTTACAGCAGAAAACACATTAAATATGTTAATGTTATGTCATGTTAAACAACACTTTGTCTCCTTAGTAACTGCTTCTAAGCTGTCCTTGAATTCTCCTGAACAAATTAAGTTTTTCATAGCTACAATGCTAACTAGCTTCTAACAAAAGGTTGAATCCCAAATCCCTCTCTGACTCTTGATCAAGAGCACTACTTGGAGTGTGGAACAAGGGAATCAATATCTACTGTACATAGCAGACAAGCTTTCCATTTCACACTACTTGGGATTCAGCCCTGAAACAGTTAGTTAACTGTTAATTAGAACGCTTGAAATGTCAGTAGTAGCTAATGTTACCTGCACATCATTTTATGAAGTGTAAAGCATTCAGCATATTTCATAGTGCTGTCTCATTTGTAACAATTTGCAATTGCAATGAATTTGTACACAGACTGAGGAAATCACATTCTAAAACCAAATAAAAGATTCTGTAAATTTACATCGTTATTACCATCTTCATCCATTTTCACAGACTTGTTTCTCTTAGATAAGTTGCAAAATCCACCACAACAGACTGTATTATATAATATAATATAATGGTATAAATAATCTGTAGAGCAAAAGCTACAGTAACAGTTGTCGGGTCAATCTTTCATCTGTATAACAAAGCATCAGGTAATCTTTCTGTTTATTTTTTTAACATAATTTTTTTCTATCAATTGCTATGACCACGTATAAATATATAACCGCTGCAAAAATGTAACAATGGCACAGCTGACTCGAAATACTTACAGACTTCCATAATCCTGAAGTATGAAAAGCACAAAGGTGCAATGGTAAGATCAGGCTTCTTCTGCTGTCTTGCCTCTCTCTATAGGGGAAAAAAAAAAGTCTGTCACACTGCTCTTCAGGAGCCAACACCTAAGGCTGCTCCCTGCATCGCCTATTGGTTTCAGGAACATTGCTGCCAGTGTGATGTCTCCTCAGTGTAGAGCATACCTGGATGAACAGGATATCAAAGGAAGAAAAAGACACACGGGATTGCTTAAATATGCTGTTTGTGACATCAGAATTGTTGGTGAGAGGAATATTCATATTTTCGGCTATCTCACTGAGCATAATATAACAAGAGATCAATGAGTTAAATCACCATTTTTTTTTTAAAATCCCTAACATTCCAATATATGTGTTGTTCATAATTATACTCCTGATTGTTTCTGTATCATCTTTGATATTATTTCTGGAGTATTTTTAATGCTTATCTTCTATTATGTGAATAGACAAAACACACACACGCACACACACACGCACACACACACACACACACACACACACACACACACACACACACACACACACACACACACACACACACACACACACACACAGACATGTTTACAAATTCATTCACACCTAGGGGCAATTTAGTGATTTGAATCTTGCTTGTTTTTGAGTAGTGGGAGGAAACTGAGGAACTTGGAGGAGAACCACACATACAAAGCAATAATCTGAAACTCTGCTCAGACAGTAACCCGAGCTCAGATCAATTTGTGGACACAGAAGCTATGGTGAGGGAATACTATCCACTGCAGCTGCCATCCAGATCCAAGTCAGATCCAAATCAAAAGTCTGCATGTAATGAATCTGTTGAAAAGCCTTCAACCAGATCCTAGTATGAGACAGTAATACACTCTGGATGGGACACTAGATTATCACATGGATGATCACATGCACACACATCCAAACACTCATTCACATCTATGGCAAAATCCACATACTCATATGTTTTTGGGAAGTGGACGGAAAATTATGAAAATGGCAGAAAAGACTACCGCTTTGAAGAAGAACTCCACACATCTGTCACTACATTCTGTTCTGTTAAAAATGAACGGCCTAATGAGAAAACAGTAAAAAAAAAAAAAAAGGAAAAACATATAGGAGAACAAGAAGGCCTAATAGTGAAAGAAAGCCAAAGAAGTAATGAGAGAGAAAGAGAGAGCGAGAGAGAGAGAGAGAGAGAGGGACAGAGAGAGAGAGAGAGAGACAGAGAGAGGGACAGAGAGAGAGAGAGAGAGAGAGAGAGAGAGACAGAGAGAGAGAGAGAGAGAGAGAGAGAGAGACAGAGAGGTCCTCGGGTCCTGCCTCCCTTCGTCTTTCTTAAATCATGTGTACAAGCTGTTTCCAATAAACTGTTAAATTTGATAAAGCAGTCAGTATTATATTACAAAGCCCAGAAGGCGCTCAGGCTTCTGCTATTGTGAATACATTTTGCTCTGATAATAATGTTGCGATTTCGAGCGGCTGCATAAGGAGAACCCGAGCTTGCTAGAAATCATGTCCATAGTTGACACCTGTATAAATGGACAGGCAATGCGATTTTAATATATTTATACTGGGTGTATTACAGTTGAAAGACTCATAGAAGTGAGTACAAGAGGGAGGCAGAAGAGGTGTTGGCCCTGAACCACAGGGAGCTTGCATATGAAAATTCCTATATGAAGAGCTGTCCTACTGTTTTATTCAGGTCTCTAAGCTCCCTGGGTGCAGCAGCTCACTGAATGTCAGTCAAACATGATGGATCCTGATTAGATAAGGTAGAAACAAGGATCAGGAGGAAATGCTTAGTGCTGTTCTCATTTCTCTCTCTCTCTCTCTCTCTCTCTCTCTCTCTCTCTCTCTCTCTCTCTCTCTCTGTGTGTGTGTGTGTGTGTGTGTGTGTGTGTGTGTGTGTGTGTGTGTGTGTGTGTGTGTGTGTGTGTGTGTGAGAGTGCGCTAGAGTGAAAGTGAGAGAGAGAGTTTATAACATGGAACTTTTATCTTTGGGGTTTAAAAAAATCTATACTGTAAAATGTATATATGTAACATGTATTAATATAAATCATTAAACATTTCCATCTCTTGTGTAATAAATAAACCAAAAATTTGTTTCATAAAAGCACAGTATTTAAATAGAGTGCTAAAATGACACAAATAAATATATGTAAAGACAGAGTCGCACACATCTACTTGCAAACACACAAGGGTCCATATGCATGTATGCATGTACAGTAAATGTAAAATGGGCCCTTGTTTTGAGTTTTGAGAAAAAGTTCCAGGACCAGGTCGTCCCTGCTTCTATGATGCATCTTTACAGGCGCACAGTGACAAGTATGCGTGTCAAAACAGCTGCCTGAAGATAAGTAATGTTAAATGACAATATGGAATCCAAGCTCCTCAAGTGTCAGTATCTTTGTTTAATTCATGCAAAAAGTCTAACTGAATTCTCCGTTGTGCCCCCTACTGGAATCCTCCAGTAACATGGGTAGTATTTATAAGCAAGTATGAATGAAAAAATACGCTCATGACATTGCTGCCTGATTACTTGAAGGCATGGTTTAACAGCAAGTATGTTTCAACCCTTACACTGCATATTGATTCAGGTTTGTATTACTTAAATCAACCAGTTGCATTTATGAAAAATAGCTACATCTGTCTCAAATACAACAAATACAACAATGCTATTTGTCATTAGCAGACACATCCTCAGCTTCAGTATGTGCATGATGGTTACATGAGTGAGCAAAGGGAGATGAAAATGACAAACTGCTTAAAATATTTTATTCTGTTTGCACTTGGATGAACATATGATTGGCAACACATGGAAGCCCATTCTTACAGTACTTATCTTAGCATGTGTCAATTTGCTCCTGGACTCAATTGCTGGACTAATGTTTTCAAATTGTTCAAGTCAGTCTGCAGCCATCTGTGTGGAGTTGCTTCTACTCCTAGACTCCACTATCTATTGCTCATGAACTTTGACGTTGATGCAAACTGCAGGTCGAATCCCCAAACATGTAGAGCATTGACCTCCGGCCCTACATCTCATGCAAATGAATATCTAATTACAGTACTTCTTTCTTGTAAGACATTTTCATCATCTGTATTTGAAAACTGTATGAACTTAACCTTTAATAGTCTATCAAATAAATAAATCAGAACATCTCCATGTATTAAATGTTGACTAAAGAACTCAGTTTTCCAGTATGGTATTGTGTAGATTGTACAGATTGGCCACCTAAGAGTAAGTATGAGTGAGTAACTACACTGGGCCACTTATATTGTTCAAATGGCTTTTCACAATTTTGTCTACATTATTCCATTATATGCTATATTGGCAAAAGTATATGGACGCTTGACCATCATAACCATATTTGCCTGTGGAATGTCCCAATGTTGTATCTCCCTTACTGCCCGAACAGCCTTTACTCTTCCAAAAAGGCTTTTTAGTGTAATGAATAAAAATCACAGATAAGCAAATGTAAATAAATAAGTTGAACAAAAACAAAAAACAGTAATTAATGGCAAATAGTATAATAATTTACATTTATGACCTTAATTTATTTGACTAAAATTGACATAAATGCATAAAAGCTACATAAGATCAAACATATTTTTGTGATAGATTTTAGAGTGTGGCTTTTGGAATTTTGGCAACTTAGCCCCAAGAGCAGTAGTGAATTTGAGCACTGGTCGAGTGAGGAGGGTTTGGTTCAAGGTTGTTGTTCTAATTTATACTGAAGTGGGGTTGAGGTCAGGGTTCTGTCCAGGTCACTAGAATTCTTCCATGTCAACCTTGGCAAACCATGTGTCCCTGGACCTCACTTTTGCTTTGTCATGCTGGAACAGGTTTGGGTCGTTCTTATGGGTCGTTCTTGGGTCACTCTTATGGCTACAGCATACAAAGACATTCTAGACAAATTTGCTATATCAGTTTTGGAAAGACCCTCATATGAGGTAAAGATGGGAAATCCACAAACCTTTGGCCATATAGTTGAATCATTCTTTAAAATTAACTTTCCAACCCTATGTCCTGCAAAAAATTTAGTTTGATGTCATACTGACAGCTCTCTCTACACCATAACACCACATGAATAGTAGTAGACATAGACTATTTTGAAGGCTCAGATGTTATGTAGTGGGAGATGCATGTTGGAGCTGGCAAAGAATGCAGATTATGAGTGGAAATCAAGAATCATTCTATTAAGGGCACATAGATCTGTCAAAGCCTAGTCATTACTTAATAATCTAGTTCAAGAAATAAAGTCGAAAACAAATGAAAATAATTCAAAGAGACTATGCATTTAACATAGTATTAAAAAATAGGAAGATGACAATTGGGGTGAGTACATACAGAGTTCATAGAGGAAATAATAAAATGACCTAACATCATATTCAATCAGTTGGTGCAATAAAATACAAGTTAAAATATAATAGAATTAATATAAAAGGGTAAAAGGGTAAGCAGCCTCAGATTCTCATGCAACAACAAAGCTATTTTCTAGTATCTAAGAGAACACAGACCGGATGACTCCAGTTAGTTGCAGTTTAAGAACTCTGTGTGTGTGTGTGTGTGTGTGTATGCATGCGTGTTTGTTTGTGTGTGTGCACGCGCACACGCTTGTTGCTGTGTACATGTGCCATGTGGTTTGTGCATGCGCATGTGTGTGTGTATGTGGATTTGCCTGTATTGTCAATTGCAGGCCTTCATTTTCCGCAAACTCCCATCCTCAGTCTCATCCCCCAAGGTGGAGGGAATTACCATGTCTGTTCCTATATTTAGCCCTTTTAAGGTTGCAGTCTGAAAGCTAAAGTCAAAAGATGCCATTCTTTATTAATGTCTAAGGCTATGAAATGGGTCATGTTTCCTGCTGCCAGCCCTGAGGGACTCACCTTTTCAAACATAACGAATGCCTCAATTAAAATCCTTTTCAAAAACCATACTTATTTTTTTGACGACTCCATCTTCCTCCATTTCTCTCTTTCTCTCTCTTTAGTGTGCAGTTTAGAGAGATGACACAGGATAATGTAGGGAGAGTGAGTTGGTAGCGTCTCAGATACAAATATGAAATGAGTAAGGCTGAAAAACGGGACAAAGGGACAAAGGAAGAAGGGTAATAAAGAGAGACCTGCAGCACCAGCAGATGGCGGGGTAAGAACACTAATCAGTGCTGTAAGAGACGTTCACTAGCTCAGGGGATCCATCAGTCTTCACGCTTTTCATCTCTAATGTGTCATAAACTCTGAACTGAGATGCATGTAAGTTCAATATTTACTTGAAGTTTACAATTACGGCATAATAATCAGCTTTTGACTTATGGCATCCTTGCTTCCTGTGATTCAGCTACATATAGGAATAAGTGCAGCTCTCTTGCATGCAAAGCATACTGACAGCAGTTGTAATAATCAGATTTAAGTTAATGTGATTGAAAACACATTATACATTCATATCACATTATATTTGATAAATGTGTCATGTATGCTAGTAATTATATTCTGTAAATAAATGGTGGTAATGTAAACTGTGTTAAAAGTTTCTTATAGCAGTCTTTCTCGCTACACAAAGTTTACTTGCTCTGAGGCATCCTTAATTCTTTTTTCCCCCATAACTGATGAATCTGCCTCAGAGAAATAAAGCAAATTGAATGATTAGGTCTTTTGACTTTTTTAATTTGAGTGGCAACACAAATTAGGCAGCCTTCATATATTTAACGTAAAAATAGAACTGGACAAAACACCACTTAAGAATGTCAAATGATTGCAGGCAGCTAAACATGTAATGCATCCTGCCAGTCTAGCTTATCAACGAAGAATAAAAATCAGCAGCTTAACCCTTCTTTTTTTTCCTATGACCAGCGCATACGTAGCTCAGCTTGTCTTGACTGTTTCCAATTAGTCTTAAGGAAAGAAAATTCAAAACAAAACACAGACTTGGTTTCCATCCTGTTTAGTTATTTACAGTTGCATGACTACATTGAGCAGGGTCATGTATGACTCATGTATATTTTATGCTTTTGGGAACAGAATCTCCATTTTATTATACCCCATGGATGAGTCCCAAAATTAACTGAAGACCTATTATTTTAGTTTTTTTTTTTATGTATGACGATCCATGCATTTGTCAGATTGAACATACGACCACAAGAAGGAATATTATCACTTTTGCAAATTTACTATATTGCTTTGAGCTACAGTTTATTATATATATATATATATATATATATATATATATATATATATATATATATATATATATGTGTGTGTGTGTGTGTGTGTGTGTGTGTGTGTGTATGTGTGTGTGTGTGGTCTAAACCAATAACACAGATATTGGATATGAAATATTCCATAGCTTTTGCACCTTCCTTTTTCTTCATCAGATTCAAACATTGCCAGACTATGGGACTAATGACTGTATGGGACTATTTGTTACATTGACCTATCTCATGAGTGATATTTGCTGAAATATATGAACGTTGCATGTAGTAATCCTTTACCGTCACGCAACACGTACAGCCTAAGTTTAGTGTTGAATTTAGGTTTACGAAAAACTGACTAAGACAACAGATATAATAAAAGAACAGTAATTATTATATTATGAAATGCTATGATTACCTTTTAATTAACAGCTAGATGAACATGTAAAATCTCTAAACATTGAACTATGCTTTAGATTCACCTTGTGAAAAAAAAAAAAACAGTACAAAAGTTACAGCAAAGAAACTGTAAAACCTTGTGACCACCCAGGCTTTCAGCTTCCTGTCTAACTGTTAATCAGTCTCGAAATGGTCATATCACACATTTCACATGACTATTGACTGCGATTTTGGGCTCTTCTTCATCCTGACAGTAAAACAAATGGCCTGCCTGCACACTGTGGAAATTGGAAGCCATTTGTGGCTGTTTGGACCTCAAACTTGTGACAAATAGGCAAGCCTGGAGGTGTATAATGTATAATATGACCCACAGGAAATCTGAAATATATAGATAAATGTGTACCTTTGTTTGTGGTATTATTGCAAATATTTTGTTTTCATATATGCATATTCATATTTAAATTCAATATGTTTTATATCGGTACAATACTCCTAGAGAACATAGTGGTATCGTGCTAGATATTTTTATTTATACGGTTACCCACAGTAATATATATAAAGACTTAACATGCCACTAAAACAAACCAGTTCAAAATATATGGAAGTAGGAGAAACTAATTTACTATACTTATAGTTGTCTAACAGGCTTGGTGCATAGACCATGCTAATTAACTTTGACAGAAAATGAGCTATTAGGATAAAGCAGAGACCTAAAAACCTACTTTAAGTGAACAATATTTCTTTTGCCGTTTATTTTTCACTGCTGCTTTTAATAGATTGTCTAAAACTACAAAGATTTTCTTATTCATACATTCTAGTGAAAGATTTCAATGCTGGGGGGGGGGGCTCCCCCCCCCCCCAGCCAAAAAAAGTATTTACAGTTAAGAGTCAAGATAAGAAATGATATGTGGTTTATGATAAAATGTTTACTGTATGCATACTACTTAAGTCCAATGTCTTGAGGTCTACTATATATAAAAATATCTCTAGAATATATATATAGAATAATTTACCTGACAGAAGAGATATCCAAAAAGATAGATTCATTGTGCATGGGGAGGAGATTGCTGAAAATGGAGGTGTGTCTCTGAAATTCTGCCATGAGTCACTGCTGCATTACTTTTCTTTTTTATGGATAAAAGTATGAACAGCACTTGCTTAAATTGTGGCTCCTTCAAAAAGCATAAACATCTCTTCTTTTTAGGGGAACACATAATAACTGGCAATTACTTTGACATTTTATTAATTAGACAAATCAAAATAGTTAATTAAGATCATGATAAACTATTATGTGTACACATTACAATATCACGGCCTTGATTATGTATCTTGTGGCTGCATTAAATAGCACACCCAGTCAACACAGATATAATAGAGATATATACTTTATATAAAAACATGTAACAATAAATATATTTATTTCCTGCCTATTCTCTCACTTCCCACACCTCTCAATAGTAAATACATCATTTTCAATTGTGTTTTTGCTTCATATCCAAAAAAAAACTGAATATGCTGGATCAAGTGCTATTTTATTAAGTCCTAAATAAAATAAAACCATAATTAAAAATTAACCAAATACAGTGAGACTATTGATGCATATTTAACAACTTGATTTGGATTACCAGTAAATCAGCATGATCACCTGCACAGCAAAAGCCTAAATACTGAAAACCTTTGTTATATTTTAATGGAATTCACCAACTAAGAACTTAGCCAGATTGCAATGATTAACCTCTTTAACTCAAAGGACTTTTTCATTTACATCACTACAATAATTGAATTTACATTTTGTTCCCGAATAACATTCTAAATAAATAACTGAAGAATAAATAAGAGTGAAAGGGTTGAAAATAAGGAATTTTTTCATTATTTACCCATCCTATACTATTTTTTTAAACCAGCCTTATGGAACAATTGTGTTGATTTTCTAAAAAAACTGCCAATTTAGATCACTAGTTATTTACTAGTACATTTGTCAGAACAGGAGGATGACCAAACTGTGACTGTACTAAAAAGCGGCTCATTTTGTATTCATTGGTATTTAATGTACATTTTGAGATAAGAGATAATTGAATCTTCATATGGATCGGTTATGAAGATAACCTATATTGATATGAGTTAGCTATAACCTAAGGACCAGTTTTTCATACTGTAAACTGCTCCATTGAACTCTATTCATCTCCCTATGGTCCTCCCCTAAATACAGATATCAATTAGGCTAAAGCATGCAGCAATAGCTCCCATGCTAGCCATCAGTGTAAGAATGAATAGATCTACTGGGATATTGACTGCAGCACTGATGGCTTCGTAAGTGGGCTGACCAAGGGTAATTAAACCAGCATTATCCTGTTAGTGAGTTTACAGGCATTTGGTGTGGGGACTGGAGCATCGCAGAGCAGCTGTGTAACAGAGAGACAGTATGTTAAGACCGACACTGTACTCTGGCTAATCATGCTGGACCTCTCTTTATGTAAGAGTGTCCTTGATAAATGTGGAATTACACCACAATTACAGAGATAATTACTATATGGCTAAGATTAATAACTTTATTATCCAGAATATTTCACTTTAAAAAGGCAAGAAAATGTATATGTCATGCTGCAAAATCTAAATTTACCAAGAGTCAATTAACCAGCTTATTTTCAAACTCATTATTCACTAATACCACCTTCGAAAGGCACCTTGAAAAGTGAATTTAATATGTAAAAAGGGTCAGAAAGTCTCAAGTACAATTATGTGGAAATTTGTTTAAGAGAGTATAAAGACATTAGTGACTCTCCTCATTAAAGATTATATTGAAAAGCTTATTTAGTAAGGCTTGTGCAAGCACGTTTATCCTTTCTTAATTAGAATAATCAATAATTAATGTGCAACTATTGAAATGATCTTGTGGTTTTGGACTATTCATTCAAACATTTGTAAACCATTTCAAAACACACACACACACACACACACACACACACACACACACACACACACACACACACACACACACACATACAGGCCTGAGATCCTTTCTGGCTCCAGTTCTTACATCACTGTTTTAAATTCACTTACTGTATATTTTAGCAATGTAGTATCATAACTCAGTACAGTTTAGACAAGTGTGATCCTTCTGGTTTTAACATGTGATCTTCGCAAATGGTGGCATTCCAGGTGTATCACACTCATTAGCGTTTCAGCTACACACAGAGACCCTTAGTTTTATTTTATTTTATTTTATTTTTTCATTAAAATTCCCATCACTTAGTCATTAGAGGAAAAAATACTGTAAAGGACAATGACTTCTCAGGAATCACACCTGCTCCTACAGGCTGTGAATAATAACAGTGTCAATGACTACGGTATGATGTAACTGTCAACAGTTGGAGTGTAGTTCTGCTCTGTCCTGATTACAGTGCTCATAGCATTTCGTATAAGCACTGGGATGTGAGCTATACTGCTGAGGTAATTCTTATATTTTGGGCAGACAATAAAATAAATTGTTGGTACGACAGATGTGCATTGCAAATTTGGTTTGATGAAAACATTATGTTTTATAGTCATTCCCATGGCTAGAATTAAAAGTGGTGACATACTGTACAGTAGGTGAATTAACCCATTATTGATGCTTCCTCACCCATCTACTAACTAAAGTCAGGAAGGTTGTGCCTTTATATCTGCATTAATCATGATTATTTAATGCCTTTGCTGTTTTGCATATTACCACTACTACCCTACTACTACTGCTACTGTTACTAATGCTATTACTACTAATTAAGTTGGTACTACACTACTAATAATGTTGCTACTACTACTATTACTGCTATTATGGCTACTACAACTACTGTTACAAACGCACTTACTACAACTCTAGCAGCCCCAAAACATAACCCAGAGGCTTGTACAGTGGGCACTAATGCATGATGGATGTATCACATTAATGTGCTTCCTTTCTGCCCCTGATGTTCCATCGATCAGGAATAGGGTAAATCTGGACTCATCAGACCACATGATCTTCTCCATTTGTTCACAGTCCAATGTGTATGTGTCCTAGTAAACTGAAGCCTTTTTTTTTTCACAGTGTCGTTACTCCTAATCACACACAAGTTTTGTGTGTGACTTTATGTGTGATGTTTGTGTGTGTGTGTGTGTGTGTGTGTGTGTGTGTGTGTGTGTGTGTGTGTGTGTGTGTGTGTGTGTGTGTGTGTGTGTGTGTGTGTGTGTGTACAGTATGCTCTTACTGTTTCTGTGTGGAAATGCTCTTACTATTACGATTTCTCCTTTGTCTCCTTGTAATTTTTTTTTATGGGTAACATAACACTAAAATCTATTTTTTTTTAATGTTGGGAAATTATCATTATTTTTCAGTTTTAAGTACTAACCATCCCCCTATAACAGTGAATAATGATCAATGTGTTCTATTATACAGTAGATATATGTATATGTGACCACAAAGTTATCTTTGGACTACATTTGATACAAACAGTCTGGCTATGTTGGCTTATGATTGCAACTGCTCTGAATGTTTTACGCATGGAATTTCCATGACCAGTTTGAAAGATAAGCTCAATAAAAGGAACTTATGTTAAATAATATTAAATACATTTTCTGTTATACAATTGTACAGTACTTTTTTACCTTTTAACACAGTTATGGAGAGGACATTTTTATGGTCACATGTGGTCTTACCCAAATGAGGATGGGTTCCTTTTTAGGTCTGGTCCCAAATTTCTTCCTCATGTCACCTCAGGGAGTTTTCCCTTGCCACAATCACCTCTTGCTTGCTCATTACAGATAAATTGATAAAGCTATAAACATTAAATTCATATACATATCTATTTATTTGCTTTATTTGCTTTTGGACAATGGCTGTTGTGAAAGCAATATACAAATTTAACTGAATTGAATTGAATTGAACACTATGAGCACTACAACTTCTACAGTATAACGCACTCACTCACTCACTCACTCACTCACTCACTCACTCACTCACTCACTCACTCACTCACTCACTCACTCACTCACTCACTCATCATCTATACCACTTAATCCTGTATTCAGGGTTGCTGGGACCTGGAGCCTATCCCAGGAGACTTAGGGCACAAGGTGGGGTACACCCTGGACATTGTGCCAATCTACTTCTATAACTATTATTAATAATTCAGTTACGATTACTAATACTGCTAATATTACTATTACTACTACTACATAAGTGGGTACTATTACTGCTACTTTGGCGACTACTTCGGTGCTTTCCATGAATGCTCAGTCAGATTGCGATATGGGACGTTTGGAGGGTGGAACAACAACCTCTTTCCCTGCATAACCCCTATATTTTTCAGGCTGTGATGCATTATGTGTTCTGATACATTTTTATTGTGGTCAGCATTGACTTTTTTCAGCAACATTAGTTACATTAGCTTTTCTGTGGGATTAGACCGGGTTAGCTTTTAGTTCCCACTGGATAGATTAGCTAATTATACAGATGATAATTGGCTATGTATAAATATTAGTTTGTGAAATATAATGCCGTTACTGAAGCCTTGGAGACCTTAAGGTGTCGCCACTTGCAATTACTATTCCTTAAGCTGCTAATACTACTTGTTACCTCTAACATTCCTACTGCTACACTTAACTATAACATTGTAAAGTATGACTAACAATTAATTAAGTATACCTCATTTATAGTTATGAGTTTGTAGAAAGAGTTAAACGGTTAAAGTTCAACATCTTGATTTCAGTTGTGGTGCAGGTTTAACTTCAGGTTCAGGTTTAACACACATCAAACTGCTCAGTTGGTTAAACTATATACAGTATCTCAAAAAAAAGTTATTTATGGTTATATTTATTTTAACATATTTAATTTAAAACTCATAGAGATCAAAATTCCAGCATCTTAAAATATTAGAATATTTCATTTTGGGTTTAAGTAAATTCATACATTATACATATTCATAAAGAATAAATACATAGTCTAGTTCAGTACATGCATGAGGAGACTGCTGTCTTGTCATCCAGAAGGCGAACACCCATCACAAGGATAGGGTAGGTCACAGAAGGTGCAGTGTTGAAGCATATTCATGAGAAGTTGACTGGAAGGGAAATGTATGGTAGGAAAAAGTGCCCATGCAACAGAGATGACCACAGCCTTAAGAAGATTGTCAAGCAAAGCTGCTTAAAGACCTTGGGAGAACTCCTAAAAGAGTAGCGTGAGGCTGTAGTTGATGCATCAAGACACCCCACACACTGACATCTTTAGGAAATGGACTAAAACTGTTGAATTCCAATGATTAGGCCTCTCTTGAACCAGAGATACCATCAGAAGCGTCTTATCAGGGCTAAGTAAAAAAAGAACTGGGCTGTTGCTTGCTGGTCCAAAGTCCTCGATGGCATGCAGCATTAATGCAGTAGTTCCTGTGAGCCCTGACCAAGTGTAAACTGCCTAAATTCATGTGAGTGGCATAGAATTTCTGTATTGTCACTTTTGCTTTTTGTATTATATGGTAGTGGCAGATCCTTTGGGAGTCGTGGGGTGAAGGGTGGGGCCGCCATGGGTTGAACTTGTTTGTTTGGTGCTCTCCATGGATGCTCAATCAGATTGCGATATGGGGTGTTTGGAGGGTGGAACCACAACCTTAAACTCTTTCCCTGCATAAGCCCAATATTTCTCAAGCTGTGATTCATTAAGTGTTCTGATACATTTCTATCGTGGTCAGCATAGACTTTTTTCAGCAATTTGTGCTACATTAACTTTGGATTAGATCGCGCTAGCTTTTGGTTCCCACTGGATAGATTAGCTAATTATACAGATGATAATTGGCTATGTATAAATATTAGTTTGAGAAATATAATGCCGTCACTGAAGTGTTGGAGACCTTAAGGTGTCGCCACTTGCAATTACTATTCCTTAAGCTGCTAATACTACTTGTTACCTCTAACCTTCCAGCTGCTACTCTTCCTTTACCAAAAACATTGCAAAGTATAACTTACAGTTAATTATTTACTAGCATACAGTACGTACCCCTCGTTGATGAGTAAAGAGTTTGTAGAAATAGTTTAAAGGTATGGTCATTTTGTATTATTATTATTATTATTATTATTATTATTATTATTATTATTATTATTATTATTATTATTATTATTATTTGATCATAGTAATCAAGGTACTGGGCTATTGACTTATCTGAGCTTCAAAAAAAGCAAAAAATAAAGCTTGAAATATTTCACGTGACATGTAATGAATTTATAATATGTGAGCATTAGGGAAATAAAGCATAATATAATGATTACATGACCTGCCATATCAAGCCAATTTGCACAGGGTAGTTTTATAAAACTTGAGTTTACTTGTACCAGGAATCTGAAAATATGCTTAAATCACAAAAATATGACTTAATACCTGATTTGATATGATGGCGGACATTCAAGAATCCAAATATGAATGAAAAAATCCTTACCTAGCTGAGCAAAAATGAAAGTCTTATATTTACTCTCTCTCTCTCTCTCTCTCTCTCTCTCTCTCTCTCTCTCTCTCTCATCTTTTTGTGGAAATGCAAAGAATGTAGTCATTAATTTCCCAAGAAGATTAGAACTTGATACTCACTATAAACTTAATTGTCAACATTATGCAAGTAACTATTCATACCTTTCAATTAGTCATCTTCTATACCATTTATCTTGTACAGGGTCACGGGAGGCTTGGAGCCGATCACAGACTTTGGGCATGAGGTGGGGTAAACGCTGGACAAGGTGCTATTCATATTGTTGCATATCTGAAAAAAATTGCATAAATATTGATTTGTGTTTTGAAGTAAAATTTGTTCTATGTGGTTGAGATTTTTACCTAATTTTATTCAATAAATGCTAAAATAAAATGCATTGTATTTTTTAAGGATTAAAATGAGATAATAACAAAATTAAAAAATAAATGGTTACAAATTAAAAATAGTGTTACTTCAGTGTACACACTCTCATTAAATGAATTGGATTAATGTAAAATTTGCCAGACAAAAGAAATTGTCAGTTCAAATCGACAGTTGTTAGTGTGAATCATTACCTCAATTTAATTTTAAGGGTAATATTTTTTTGTGTTCTACTTCTCCTACGAATCCAATTTCTGTTATTACTAGTCCATCTGCTTTCAATGCTCATCCTCCTACTGCTATTAAAACTAATACTACTTGCGAATATCATCAAAATGCAATGGCTACAACTGCTATTACATAAATAATATTGTGCCCCTGCTATTACTGTTAATATTACTAATGCTATTACTTTTATTAATAATGCTACTACTGCTACAAATGCAATTGCTGCTACTTCTACTATTACTGTTCTCAAAGCGTTAATCACTGAGCCAACTACTTAACTACTGAACCACAACTACATACTGTAGTTTAACATGAATGCACTGACTCAACCACCTCTATTATTAAATTAATTAGTTTCTATAGCAACATGAGGAGGGATTTTTAACCATTCTAACCCGCTCCCAAAAACATTAGACAGACCACTATGCATCTTGTTAATTAATAAAAAAGAATTTTGATATAAACTAAATACTGTAAACTTTCAGCATTTAAAAAAATATGTCTCCTGGTTCTACTGTGGCTCCTATTATTACTAATGCTTTTACTACTACTTCTACTATCATCATCACTATCATCGTCATCATTATCATCTATGTTTAAAGTAGAACGAAAGGTTGGCTGGGTTTTTTCTTTCTTTCTTGTTATATGGTTGATTGGCAGAAAGCTACAGACTCATTAACATTTTTAATCAACCTGTTTAATTATAGCATTAAATCCACATGAAAAATGAAGGTTATAACACATTTCATGGGTTCAGAAACTCCATTTAGCAGGAAAGAGTGCAGATAGGCCAGATATCGTTTTATATACAGTATATATATATATATATATATATATATATATATATATATATATATATATATATATATATATATATATAGCATGTAGTATGTGTCTTTTCTGGGAATTCCACAATAAAATGACTGTTATTTATCATTACAAAGCTCTTTATCATTTAGTCAATAAAAGGGCTCTGGTGCTGTCTCTCCTCTGGCTCCACAGTGGGCTGAGAGTCAGATATCTGTATTAGTCTGCCATAGCCCAGGGGCCGACTGTGTCAAAAGCTAAATCATGATCTGCACTGGCTTTCTGGCTAAATTGTGTATGAAGGCCTGGGGCAGAAAAGGTGCACTCACTCATTACTTGAAACAAAAAAAGAAGAAGAAAAAAAGAAGTTTTTCCTCTCTCTCTTTCTTTCTCGCACTCACTCTATCCCTCTGAACTACAATAAAAATGGATTTTTGCTCTTACATGCACATAGGCAAAATTAGGGTCACATGTCACCTGCACATCCAATATTTTCACCACCGTTGAACTTTGAATGCAAATTGTATCCAAGAGTTATTTAATTCTGTAGACTACATATGTGTATATGTACATGCCTGGAGGGGTTTAGAAAGAGATAATGGTGTGCTTGCCCAGGTAAACAGGTAAGGTCGGTTTGACACTCAACTCTATTTATCCATATATTGTCTATTAATATTACACTCTGCTTGAATGACTGTTATTCTGAAGTGCCACATGCTGCGTCCTGCTTGAGGGTGAAGTGAGGGACAGGGAGCTCTATTTTACACATGAAGCTTCTAAAGAACTGTCTCTAGCAATGCATAAAAGAAAGTGTATGCATTGCATAAGGGTTTGCAGAGGCCAGCCTCACTGCTTCTTCCACCTTTAGGACATTATCACCTTGGCAGCACACACAGGGGCTGCACCCGCTTCCCCATGGGCTGCACTTCATGCTAGGGCTAATTAATTAAAAGGGCAACTTGGCCACAATGGAAACTGGGCCCTGAGCCTTTTCACTTTTAGTTTCACACTGTGGATACCTACACATTTATCACATCTCTTTCCATCTCTCTCTAATGATGGTTGGCAGCTCCACATTCTATGTCAACAGAAGAGAGGACAAAATGCAGATATGAATGTTTAGGTCTAACTGGGTTAAAGATGTGACTTTCCTATCAATGTTAAAAATAATCTCAGCTGATTTATTTATTAAGTGAGCTGACACATTCACATTTGCAGCAAAATACAAATAAAAGTAGATTTATATGATTATTAGAAAATCCTTATTATTATTATTATTATTATTATTATTATTATTATTATTATTATTATTATTATTATTATTATGTCATGAAAATTCAACTCTATTTTATTGTAGACAGGAAATTTCTATGGGCTTCTGCACATAATGGATTTCTGATATGCTTTTCCATTTACAACAGTAAAGTTTATTTGATATATTTGAGCAGTCATGTGTAGTTATGGGAGGCTGTATAGGAATGCTGCTGAACAGGAAAAGAGAAGTTCAACCAACTATATCATTAACCTAATCACAAGACCTGCTTGGAGACATTAACATACATATTCACCGTTAAATTGAGAAAATGAGTGGACTGAAACAGAATAGAAAACGAGTGCAAGAGACATCATAGCACCACATTTAATGAAAGGTTACGTTTTCATTTACTCTCTATTGACTGAACTACAAGAGCCATTTTTTATTTTATTGGCATGATGTGGCCCATTAGTGTTCTATTGGAATTGGTGTTTTCTTATCCTCCTCTCGTTCTTGCTTGGTTACTATAGTGATAACTCCGAGTGAGAGAGACAGTGAAAGTGCAACTTTCTTCATACACACTCTCCTCCCTACTGCAGGTTCACAACGTTTTTAAGATATGGGTGCATGCATGCATGCACGCGCACACATGCACACGCACACACACGCACACGCACACACACACACACACACACACACACACACACACACACACACACACACACACACACACACACACACACACACACACACACACAAAGAGAGACAGCACAACACAACATGGTGGGTAATTTCCCATCGATCTGTTGTTGCTACTCACCCTGGCACATCAATGACAATCTAATTCCATTCAGCAGATTGCATTGGCCTTGTCTCAGCAAAGTGACAAGACACATTGCTGTTGCTCCTAAACCAATAAATGCAGGTTAGCTTGGCTGAGATTAGGTCATCACTGCTTGCCAGCCTCCCCACTCACATCCATTTAACTCTGAGCCTTAAATAGAGCAATGGGTGATGATGTGCCTTTATTTTAACTTCCTATCTGATCCTCAAATGACAGTACAGATATACAAGGTGGACTGACTGCATGTGCGCATCACTTTCAATATTGGGGAGACAATTTTATTACATTACAACATTAAATATACACTACCCACTTGTGTGTACGACCTTTGTCATGCGTTTAGCACAAGTAGTAACAAGTAAGCTGTATGTGTGTATTGCCATGACAATTTACAGTTTATAAATATACTGTATATACAGTATAGGCAGCCTACTGTAGTAAGACAAGCAGGTGTTAGAATAGCATGCAAAGTGTTAAACTCACGCACACGCACACGCACACGCACACACACACACACACACACACACACACACACACACACACACACACACACACACACACACACACACAAAAGACATGAAAAGACTAGGACTGCTCATCACCACCTTATTTACATCAAACAGTGTCTATTTGGTGCATAACAACAGAGTAAGAGTGTTTCTATGGTTGTATTTGTGTAATCAGGCAAATGCAAGTAGGGCACCAGATGGCTCTTCCTCCAGTCTGCTGCCACATAGAGGACTCTCTCTTCAGGATCAAACAGGTCACAGGACAGTTCAACCCTCCGACATGGCCATCTGGCCTGCAAGGTCAGGGCTCCAGAAAGACTTATTTGACGCACCGCATGACACAGTAATAGCTTCCATTTTTTTTCTCTTTTTTACTGCACCAGACTTACCATGTTGCTCTTTTTTTGGCATTTGCACACCAGTATCTGTGCTAAGCTGCCACATAGTTTAGCCTCCCACTGATTCACAGCAGTGGCCTGTCTATCAGAGCGCCTTCTCTGCCATCCGGTTTCATTTAGTTTTTTTCTCTCTCTCCCTCATGCCCTGTCTATACAGTCTGGAGACGATCATCCACTGGTTTGTGCCTCCCTATGTTTTTTTTTTATTTTATTCTTTTATTCTTTAAACTGTAAACTTTATGGCCTCATTTTCTGTCTGTGGCTGGCCTCGGCTGGCTTCCCTGCCACTTTCACAAGCTGTAAATGTGTCTCAGAACCCTTTCATCTGGCTTGCCATGGTGAGTACCTGGGGTCTGCGGCCCTTCGGCTGATTACTGGCCTGATAAAAACTGCCCACTTATGGGGCTTTAAAGATGCTTGCGTCGCCGCGGTTACAGACCATAAACTTGTTATGGCCTGCCGCACTAATTAATTGTTTCCTTACCCATTAATTTAGCTTTACCACAGATGACTTAGAGACACCATTTAGTGCAGATCGTTGTAATTCTCAAAGACACTTTGGCCTGGCAAACATTTCCGCGCGAATGTTTCGTTTATCGTTTCTCATTCTTCCTGCAGAGTACATCTGATAACACTTTGATACGGGCATGGATGTTCCTACAAACCTCAGTGCAAACTTAAAAAGGAAGATGTAGACAGCTGTCAATACATGTAAGAAACAAATCACAAATCACAACAGTTCAAAAGTGACATTTCTTAATAATTAAATAATTTTTAAACCCTCTATTGTTTAACTGTATTAACTTTTGGTCCACGTATGCATTTGTCTAGCTGATATGCACCCTAATGCATTTTGCTATTAGTAAGTGATGAATATTGTTCCAATTGTTCTTTTTCTGTAAATAGTCAGTAATTAAACATAAGTATAGAGTGCTTAGAGTATGCTGTAGAGGTGAAAACTGAAGACAGTGTTTACTTGCTCTAACTGCAGCACTACCCTTAATAAAACTGTGTCCCCATTTTGGTTAATTTGTACACTCCTGTAAAAATAGTTTGCCTACAGTGCATTCAGTTGGATTACTGAGCGCACTGGTACTAATAGTGAATAAAACATAGATAATAAAGCAAATAATAAAGCTGTTTATGTTACTCAGGTTTATGTAGGATCCTATATTCTTAAAATCTAAAAAAATATTTAAATAAAATAAATAAATAAATAAAAGATTAGAAATGAACCAAAACGTTGGCATAACTAATGTAAAAAGTGTGCACAGATTATGATTGCTTGTATTTTCTTCATTCAAAAAGAATTCCCCATGCTCCCAGAACCACTCTTTCACAATTTGAGTCCTGGAATATATCTGTAGCATAAGGGAAGCAAACTCCATTTAAGGGATAACCTGTTTATTCAACACATTCAGGTCATCCGCTGACTTCATTTTATTGCCACATAATGCTGAGTCTAGACCTGACCAACTGAAGCATCACCAGATCATAACACTTACCCTGATGCACCCATGGCTCTGGAACAGGGTAAATCTGGACTCATCAGACCATAGAAACATTTTCCATTGTGCCGAGTCGAGTCTTAGCAAATCGAATCCATTTTTTTTATTAGTCTCACTAACTAGTAGCATTTTTTTTATGGCCAAACAGCTGTTTAGGCCCATGAACAGCTGTTTAATCCGGTAAATTCCCATCACATTCTGCATGTGGAAATGCTCTTACTTTCACTATTAAACAGGGATCTGCACAGACATTTTAAGTGGCTGTTGCTTTAACCTGATAAAAGAGCCACCGCGTTATTTTAGTGGTCATCCATCAGTATGTTTCTGAACTGTGTAAAATATGGTTATTTAACTAACCACATATCATAAAATTTATATCATATTCAATTTGTAAATTGTTTTAAAAATTTTTTAATGAATAAATAAATCATATAATTGACACATTATTACTGATATAGCTACTTGTAAATTAATTAATTAAAACATCTTCAACTGCACTTTGTTTGTAAAAGATGGGGACCTGTATAGTGATCAAGCTTCTCAAATGCAACAGGGCGCTTCTTTATTTAACTTGTTAAAGACAGCAGAAACTGTGTAAAGTTTTCAGTCAGCAACTTTTTAAAGTGAAAACTACAATATCCAACCTTTAAATATAAACTTTTTGAACTGTAAAAAGTTTTTTTAATTAAAATAAAAATAATTAATTGTATTGTAAAATTTTAAATTAATTAATCTGTAAATGTAAAATTCTACCATATGTAAAATCCAAAACCAAGTGTTGATTTCATATCTCATATTTCCATTAATTAAATCCACCGAATGTCTGGAATAAAATTATAAAATGTATTTTTTTTTTTACTATCTTATATATCTGTACTCATTAAAAAGTCTGGCATTCAAATTAAATTATAGTAGAATACCAAATTGGCATATTATTCTACTGTAAGTTTAATAAATAAAAAAATAGAGAGCTTTTCTGTATATTCAGCAGTGATTTTATAGCCTAACACTGATAAAATTACAAATTTGACAAAATGCTACTACACAGTTTATAAAGTTGATAAATCACAGAAGTGAAATGTGATATCACACTCAACTGTTGTCTTTGGCAAGTTTACGGGTTAGGGTGTGTCTCAGTAAAAATTTAACAAGCTTCTATAAGCTTCTATATTTAGTACAATATTAAAGAAATGCAGTTGCAAATTAAGCTGAGGGACACATTACATTATTGTTGCAGAGGCTATATTATATAGCTTATATTAAATAGTATATACCAATCAAGCATAACATCAACACCACCAAGTGAGTTGAACAACATTGATGACCAACTATACACCAGCAAACTGGTGACAGGAGTATTGGCAAAAAAGGCTCACTCCTGCCTGTGGGGACCAACGACCAGCCGGTCGAGTCCAATCCCACAGAAAAGCCCAAGCAGCACAAATTGACAAAAATAGTTGACGCTGGTCATGAAAGTAAGGCACCAGAAGACCCAATGCAGACACAGCACACAGCATATGGGACCCAGCAGGCAAGGAACCCAAGACTACTGACATGACCTACTAACTCCCCAGATCCCAATCCAATCGACCTCCTATGGGATGCACTGGAGAAGCACAGAGGCCAACACAACACCCAAAGGATCAGCTAAAATGTCTTGATGCCAGACACCACAACACATCCCAGGAGCCCTATGCTGGCATACTCTGCTGTACATACATAAATATATTTAGCAAATATGAACTGTATATATGTACTGTGAACTATATTTGTTTAAGGATTTGTCTGTTAAGGATTGTATTGAATATATATTTTATTTCTGGCTTGAATTAAACCCTCACACACAATCTTCACACTCCAATTGGTAATATACAATTAGTCAGAATTTTCCTGTAACACTTTATTATATACACTGTTAGTTTCTTCGCTGCTCCTATCGAGAGGTCACCACAGCGAACCATCTGCTAAAAGAACAAGGAAATAAGATAGATATCAATAGTAATAATATATATTAATAATAGAATAAGGCAACTATCCAAAGATCAGCTTGATCATTTTAATTTTATTGGATTAAAAATATTGTTGTTCATGCATGGTCGACAAACATAATATGTAAAGTTTAACTGTTTTTGCCAATTCAATAAATGACTCCTCACACTCTCATTGCTCCAACACAGACACGACATGCTTACCCTTCCCCAATCCCAACCTGGTCTAAATCATTCATAGTTTTGAAGTGTTTAGAAGTTGTAGAACATTGTATTCTCATCAGAGGCTTGTGCTGCCATAAAGATGGAGCTCTTGGCGGTGAAACATGGCCTTGCTTATTCACCGTGTGCTTCTCAGCACCACTGAACAGCCATAGATCACTCCCATACCCGCATTGCTCTCTTTATCGAAAGGGAAAACAAAGGCTTGAGCTGCTGAAGTTATTACTGCAGCAGCTATTTTTCAAACACAACCACCACCAACACCAAAATTGTTGCATGCCAGGTCTTTTAGATCCGCAAGAGAATGGCAGTAAAGGGATAAATAACAGCTCATCCAATCTCACTTCAGGTCATTAAAAAATATAACATGCTCTCAAATAACTTGGTTAATTAGGTATGAGTTATTCACCAGTCTATAAATGATTTGCTTAATCATGCATTTGCTTTTGCCTGTTGCATCTCATTTTCTCATTACACAGCACAGTGACTGAAACAACAGATTAAGGTCCTAAAGATGCAATAAAAAGGTGCTCATCAATTTTTTTTCCCCAAGTCAATAATCTTGTACCTAACTCAGACTTTAATAATGTCCTATTATACAATATGTTTAGTGAATTGATTTGTGGGGAAATGTTCATCAGGAGTCAGTCTTAATGAGGTTCCATCCATCTTAATCCTGCCTAACCCGACTGTTTTTATTAAAGCATCTCTCTCTCTCTCTCTCTCTCTCTCTCTCTCTCACACACACACACACACACACACACACACACACACACACACACACACACACACACACACACACACACACACACACACACACACACACACACACACACACACACACACACACACACACACACACAACCAGTACTATGGGTGGACATCACTCATCTCCTCAATCTCAGCCGCTCACTCAGAGAAAGGACACAGGTGACTGAACCTATGACTGTCTTGGAGTAGGGATGATGCATTGGCAGGCAGTGTCGGATGATTTGGGCAAGACTTGCCTGAAAAGAGACATATTGATTTCTCAATGATTAATAAGTGGAAAATAATTGTGTTTCATTAAGATGGATGCAGTTTCATTCAGCCTGTCTTCTTTCTTTCAGTTCAGCCCAAGTACACAATCAAATCTCCAACAGTGTCACGTTAGTCTACCATGGCAACAAGGAGAGGACAGAGAGGACTGTCTCAATGCCAAGGAGAGCAAAATACCCCTCTCTCTCTGTCTCTCTCTCTCTCTCTCTCTCTCTCTCTCTCTCTCTCTCTCTCTCTCTCTCAACAAACCTACCACCATACACCCCCATTCCCCCACACATAGAGAGACCAAGGCTACAGATTACATCAAACTCATGGTAGGTACTGTATACAAGCTATGGATTCACTATTCATATTTGTGTTGTATAATACATACAGTAATACTGTAATGCAATGCAAGATTCTATGGTAATTTTATTATGCATGATAGGGGCCATACTCAGTTTCAGCAACTGAAGTTGAAAATTTATGCATATTCAGAAATGGGTGATGCAACTTTTTTTAATTGTCCCACATATTGATTACGCAAATCAAGTATATGTAGTTGAGGGCTTGCTCGCAAAAAAGATCACCTTCTTTAATCACTTAAAACATGAAAACACATATAAAAAAACAACAACAACCAACCAAACAAATAAATAAATGATAGAAAATAAAACTAGAATGAAATTAGATCTTTTTTCTTTTTGTTGTCAAATGATATGGTGTAACATTAAAGCAACGTTTGAAATGACCTTCTAACAGGGCTCTAGCATGTCACTTGTATAATTAGGTACTAGGTACTATAGAACCAGTCATTAACTAATTAATAAAAGAAAATTTAATGTAGCCATGAGATATTAAAATAATACTGTGTGCATGGCATGTCGGATATTTTATGCTTTCAGTTTGCTATGAAACTTGAGTGCGTTTTGAAATAAAAAGAATACTACTACTACTACTAATAATAGTAATAATGCAAGTGTCTTGGGTAATTTGGTATGCTCTCCCATAATTCTATAGACTTTCTTATATTTACAGCTCAAAATATAAGTTACAGTATGATATTTGTGTGTATTTTGGTTACATTAAATTACCAGACAGCGGTGCTTAATGTGTGAATGTGCGTGTGTGTGAATGTGTGTGTGTGTGTGTGTGTGTGTGTGTGTGTGTGTGTGTGTGTGTGTGTTTGTGTGTGTGTGTGTGTGTGTGTGTGTGTGTGTGTGTGTGTGTGTGTGTGTGTGTGTGTGTGTGTGTACGTGCGTTCTTGTGTGTGTGTGTGTGTGTGTGTGTGTGTGTGTGTGTGTGTTTGTGTGTGCGTGCGTGCGT
>JAAGKR010004566.1:0-45000 GCA_011419295.1 Clarias macrocephalus
AGCAGATTTTTCTCATTTGTATCTGTTTGTACGCACGGTGGTGTAGTGGTTAGCACTGTCGCCTTGCACCGCCAGGGTCACCAGCGGTTCGATTCCCGGCCAGGTTTGATTCCCGTCTCTGTGTGCATGGGGTTTGCATGTTCCCAAATTGCCCGTAGTGTGTGTATGTGTACCCCGCCTTGTGCCCTAAGTCTCTTGGGATAGGCTTCAGGCCCCTGTGACCCTGAATACAGGATTAAGCGGTATAGATGTTGAGTGAGTGAGTGTTATGCTGACCCTGGAGACTCCTTCCATTAATGCTATACAACATCTGCTTATGGAAAGCTTCACTGTATAGTTACACATGTCTTAATCAGTATATCTATAAGGCTATGAGCTGTAAGGACGAACACTTTAGTGTGTGCAAAATCTACACAAGGGTCAAACAGGGACTTGTCATGTAATTTCTGATAACCTAGGACGACGTAATACTGATTGACTTCAAGCACAGTTCTGTGATGAGACTCTTAGCTGCAATAAAGCATCTGAATCCGAACGTCTGTGAATGACGATCTCGGCCGGTAGTGGTGGCTCGGAGGCCACTGCGGTCGTTCCCGTGAACATTCAGCGAGTGGAACGCCTGATCCTTGAATATCGACGGATAACTTTTCACCAATTCGTGGAAGAGACGCATCTGTCTGTGTCATTTATCAACACCGCTTGCACATTACTGGCACTCTGGAAGTTATTGCCACATCCCCCGTACAGTCCTGAGCTCGCTACAAGCCATTTTCATACTTTTGGGGGCGTTAAAGGAGTTCCTGGGAGGCCGGCGATTTTAAATGTGAAGCAGGCAGTCTGATCACACTGAGAAAACTTTCTACCTTGATGGTATCCAAGTGCTAGTGAAACGCCGGGATAGGTGCATTAGTGAAGCCGGGGATTATATAGAGAAATAAAGGGAGTTGTAAATAAACGGAGAACTGTTATTCTGTTGTTCTGTTATTCTGCACAAAAAAATCCCGGTTTGACCTGAATATGCCTCATTTTGTTGCTCAAATAGGATCTGACATATAAAATGACTGAATGTGTCCTCTGCCCTAACATACAGTCCATAAACAAAGCCATGCAGAAGCCCATCGAAGAGTTTAGCGTTGGAGTTCTGGATATTTACGGATTCGAGATCTTTCAGGTGAACCGATTTTTATTTCCGTCTCTATGCTGAAACTGCATACAGTGCCAGATTCCAAACTAACTGGACTGACTGCTTCCGCAGAGGAATGGGTTCGAGCAGTTCTGTATAAACTTTGTGAATGAGAAACTGCAGCAAATCTTTATCGAGCTGACTCTGAAGGCGGAGCAGGTACTGTGTGCACGATGGGCTCTCACTTTACACCTCATTCTGTATCTGTTGCCTTATATTCCCACTTACATTTTACATTTTTTTTCCCCCCTAACAGGAAGAATATGTCCAGGAGGGAATCAAGTGGAGTCCTATTGATTATTTTAACAACAAAATAGTGTGTGATCTCATCGAAAATAAACTGGTAAGCCTACAGGATATACAGCTGGCATATATATATATCATGATCATAAATAAGTAAGTCTGCGTGGTAAACGATGCGTGCATTTAACGAGGTGTGATGCAGATGATTTATAAAGAAGAAGTGTGAAAGATGCCACACTATTTAACATACAGCATGGGTGTGTGTCTGTGTGCGTGCGAGCGTCTGTGCATGTTAATTGTTCATGAAAGCTGTGACTGCAACTGAAATGCATAATTTCCCCTTTACGTGTATAAGAAATAAAACACATCCAGACATGCTGTTATAGAAATCTAACACGAGGGCAGAGGTATTCGTTTCCAAAAACTGCTTATCCTTTTGAATGTCGCATTTGAATTTGTTGATTCTCTACCATATAGACCATATAGCTTTTGTCCAAATCTACTGTAAGTTGACCAATTCTATATCATCCTGCATACGTACTGTAGCTTAATACGGTGTACAAATCCTTAGGAACCATTGAGAGTAAAACTACGACGGGTGTTCAAGTCAAACTGGGACTTTTGATTGTGCAGAATAACAAAAGTCCCGGTTTGACTTGAACACCCCTCTTATGTACTGCAGAATGTTGTACGTAGTAATGATGGTCAATTACAAACTTCAAGTCAATGCACAATATTTTAGTACCTCGTGCATTGACTGCTAAATTCACATTCAAATTTTATTTATAAAAAAAATAATAATAAGAAAATAGAAGTAGATTTAACTAAGATTAAAATATCTGTACAATACAAAATATACAATATAGAAAAATATAGAATTTATACTGTAGAATTTGGGAATGAAGTGGAGTATAAATAGAAATGTCCAGGGGTGTGTGCAAGTATGCTGTAAAGTGTTCATACTTAAAGTGACTTGTGCATAATAGAATAAGTGGTAATGTGCAGGTGTGCAGTGACCGCTAGTGTCAATGATTGTCCCGAATGTCCAGAGAGATTGCAAGAAGCATGAGTGTGGATGTGTAAAGTGGATCAGTACCGTGTGGTGTGAGCAAAAGCCATCAATACTCTAATTTTCTCATTTCTAATTAGTTAATTTGAATTTTTCAGTCCATCCTAAACAGTCGACGGAAATCGAAGCACCTGGACCGAACGTAGCGGAGATACTTTGCTTGCAGATGTGTCTACAATTCTTCCACTGTTCACGTCCGCTTCTCTTTTTCCTCTCGTGTCACTTCCTTCCCAGAACCCGCCGGGTATTATGAGCATCCTGGATGACGTATGTGCCACCCTGTCTGCCAAGGGCGAGGGGGCAGACAGCACGCTACTGCAGAAGCTGCAGGCTGCCGTGGGCACGCACGAGCACTTTAACAACTGGAGCTCTGGCTTTGTTGTCCACCACTATGCAGGCAAGGTGCGCAAGTCAACCTTCACGCATGCGGAATACACGGGAATTTAGACGAATGTTAACAAAGACGATCGTTTCAAAAGATTTCCATGCAGTGAAAAATGTTTCTACTGAAAAAATGCTTGTAATAGAAATCGAAGGCCAGTTTCGGCGTGGCTTAGGGGTTTGCCCTGTTGCCTCGTACCTCATGGGTCTGGGTTCGATTCCTGCCTCGGGCCTGTGTGCATGGAGATTGTGCATGTGGGTTTTCTCTCGGGATGCAGATGATTAGGCTAAGCGGCGTTGCCTGTAGTGGGTGAATGTTGATTGGAGGTCCTGCCAGGGTTGTAAAAATAGAAACAACACAATGGTATTGAATTTGCAAGTCCATCAAGAGAATCAAAGAAGATGAACCAAGAGGTTTAGCCATGCTATAAAAAGTGAGTTCCTTTTTACTGTAGATGTCCTGGAACTGTAATCACTGTAATTAATGGTGGAAGAACACTTCTTTTTCCATTATTATATTCCATACTAGGAATACTAGAGATTCTAAAGCTAAAAAAAAGTCTAAAGTCCAAAGAGTGTGTATGTGTGTAAATCAAGGCTTTTGTGCAAACATACTGTAAATTAGACATCATGTAAGATATAAGATATTTCTGTCTAGTTTTGTCAACAACAACAACAACAACAAAAAGACTTTTACATTGTTTGGACGTCCGATTTAGGTATCGTACGATGTCAACGGTTTCTGCGAGAGGAACAGAGATGTGCTTTTTACAGACCTCATTGCACTGATGCAGAGCAGCGAACAGTACGTGTATATACAATTTATCCGACTTGACCTGGTCACTGATCTGACAAGGTTTCAAAATGTAAGACTCGTACAAACCTCTTCCTTTTTTTACAGCAACTTCATCCGCAGCCTGTTTCCTGAAAACCTCAACACTGACAAAAAAGGCAGGCCGTCTACAGCCAGTACGAAAATTAAAGTAAGATCAAGAGTTGTTTATATATATATATATATATATATATATATATATATATATATATATAGTTAAACAGTAATGTTTTCTTAATGTACAATAATAATTACTGACCAGTGATGGTATGGTGGTTTAGTGGCACCTCCAGGTTCCGGGTTCAATTCGCTCCTTGGGGTCTGTGTGCATGTTGTTTACATGTTCTCCCTGTGCTTAGTGGGTTTCCCCCTAGTGTTCTGGTTTCCTCCCACATGCAGATTAGGCTGATTGGTGTTCTCATAGTGCGTGAGTGTGTGTGTGTGTGTGTGTGGCACCTCATCCAGGCTGGACCCTGCCTCATGCCTGGGATAGGCACCAGGCCCCCCGTGACCCTGTATACAGGATAAAACAGTGTACACAATGAGTGAGTGAGTGAACAGTGATGCAATATTAATTAGATTATTAACATCCTGTCAACATTTCCATCAGTTCCTCTTTTGCATGGTGTGACACATTACGAAGCTCCTTGCATTAACCCGAATTCCTGAAAAGCGTTGAAATTGCCCTCTTGTTCAATCAGTTGTACGTGTGCAAAGTTCTGTACAAGCCACATTGGTTTCCTCTGTGTTCTTGACTCTTCCTCAGTGGTTTAGATGGATATCTTAAAGCAGGTTGTCATGGTATATAAATCTCTGGTCTACAGAGGCAGGCGAACGAGCTGGTGGATACGCTGATGAAATGCACACCGCACTATATCCGCTGCATCAAACCCAACGAAACCAAGCGGCCCAAAGACTGGGAGGAGAGCCGGTGAGTCTCAGAGCGAGTGCTGCTTTACTCACAGCCGTAGTGTTATCCTGTTTTAATCGGATTTTGTCTTGGCGAATACGGTAAAATAAGCAATGTGATGTAAAAGCATGTCTGCATGTGAAGCATGATCTCTCCTTCTGACCTTCATGATTATTGTCTTCAGGGCGAAGCATCAGGTGGAGTATTTGGGCCTACGTGAGAACATCCGGGTGCGCCGAGCCGGCTTCGCCTACCGCCGGATTTTCAAAAAGTTTCTACAGAGGTGATGTTTTAACATTACTAACATGCATGCTCATTAGTATCATTAATACTTTTCTCTAAAAGTAGTAAATCACTGGTCCCAGAAGCAAATGACGAAGCTTCCGTGTTCCCTCGCTAAAAAATGTTTTACTCCGTGAGCCGCGAGCCGCGCATGCGCGTCTGTCTTCACTTCTTCATCAGGAGTGAATCCTCGTCCTCGGAGGGCTGTTTTCAAAGGGACCAGACAGGTGCAAGTCTGATGGAGTGAGATCAGGGCTATAGGGAGGAGCTTGAACATCACAAAACTCAAAACGAGTGTCGACAGTGTGGGCAGAAGTGTGCGGACGTGCATGCGATCGTTTAATCTGGACTTTAGGCTTCAGCTCTTCAATAAGCATCTCACTGTAATGAGCACTGTTTGATTGTTGGACCTTCTTCCTAATAGTGTGTTCCAATACTTCTGGCCCTCGAGAATCCCAGAAAACTGTATCATTGATGAATTTTTCCAGCTGATGGATTGAACATTTTCTCAGCCAGTGATTGAAAATGTTTCCGTTCCATAAGCTAACGTTGACTCTCAGGCTCGTAGTGATGAATCCGTGTCTAGTCACCGGTAATGATTCTTAATGATAAGAAACTTTCACCTTCCTTAGAGTATCGCTCCAAATTTTGCTTGCAGATATCCAAACGCTTCTGTTTGTGCTCTTCCGAAGGTTGTTTCAGCACCAGGTCCACCCTCAGACCACAAAAAATAAATAAATAAATAAAAATTTATTAATCACTGCATGCTGCTCTTCTTTCCTGCAAATCAAACGTGATGCTTTCTTTTTTTCACTTGCACAAAGTTAACCTGAGTTCCTAGTACTGTATATGTATGAGAAGCGTTCATGTCAAACCGGGACTAAGAGTTCCCTTCATTTTTCTGAGCAGCATATAAACGAATTAGATGTTAAAAAGGTATTAATTTCACAACTTAACCATTTTTTGTGAGTTTTTTTTTTTTTTTTTTACAGTTTGCATGACATTTAGTAGGAAGAGAAAAAAATACAAACATAAATGATAACATTCAACAGTAGCAACAGGAGTTTAAACTAACGATAATCTTATTACTAAGTAAATCCTGGATACCGTTGAAGGTTTAAGATATGATTAAGTCTATTATATATTAATATGCAACGTGCTCATTGTGGAGTTTTTGTACATGTTTTTTGTTAGCACGTGTAGAATGTGTGATACGTACAGAATGAGTGCAGTTTGTTCGGGTGTGTTAACGTCAGGTGTGTTTCCCAGGTACGCCATCCTGACCCCAGAGACGTACCCGCAATGGCGTGGGGGCGAACAGCAGGGCGTCCTGCATCTGCTGCGCTCCGTAAACATGGACAACGACCAATACCAGTTGGGCCGCACTAAGATCTTTGTCAAAAACCCAGAGTCGGTATGAATGTGGCATTTAACCTTTCAGTCAAATTATTTATTTATTTATTTATTTACTTATTTTTACATAAAATATTTGCCTGCGTACTTTGGAAACTAGGTCACTTCAACTTTTTCCAGTTTGTTATTTATCAAATTTAAATTCATCAGTTAAATTAAAGCATCATTCAACTAAATTCTAAAGGTCTAAAGTTTTATGTTTAAAATGGTGCATCGGCTAAATAATTAACATAAATGCACGTGATTGAATAAACTGTAAGCTGCAACAGATTCTGCTGAAATATAGGCAAATGTTTCCTCAATTCATAGTACAGCGGTACGTCGGCTTGCAAATACCTAAGGCAAAATTTCGTATTGTGAAACGCATTTTCCCATAGGAAATAATGTAAATGCAGGTAATCCGTTCCAGCCATCCAAAAATATAACCAATTTCCAACACTATAAAGTGGAACCGCGGTTCACGAACGCCCCCAGAGTAAAAAACAAATCAGTTTATGATTTAAAAAAAAAGTCTAAAATTTGTCTCTGTTTACGAGCAACTCCTCGGAATACGACTCAGAAACTCAGCGCCATCCCAACCTGCCGCTATCAACTGAACAGAGGTTTGAGTTCAGTTCAGTTTTATGTGACAATACCTGTAGAAATGAAGTGTTCGTCTCTCTCCTGTACAGTGCTGTATTGTTTTTGTATAATTAAAGCTTTTTCATACTTAGTGTTATGTTTTGTGATAGACACAAAATAAATCAAAAGTTACATGTAGTGACGAAGAACGGATTCATTCTGTTTCCATATTCCTATTAATATATTAATATATTTCCTACTTAGAAAGGTTCATGAACTGAGGTTCCACTGTATTAATATTGTTGCATATAAAACATTTGGAAGAGACAAAGTAAAATGTGAAATAAATAGACATTAAACCTTAATTTATGATTCCTCTTGGCACCGGCTGCTTTAAAAACCAAACTGAAAGCGGCTCCCTCTTTGGGACCCAGAGTGCTACAGTATGTCTTCACTAAATCTTGCACAAAATGCAAAAAGGAAATAAATTATCTCGCTTCACTTGGCTTTCCACTGCCGCAAACAACTAATAAATTAGAAATGAATGTAGTCTGAGCATTCGGTTATGTAACAGTTCGTCTTTACTCGCTCTTTCTTGTCTCTCAGCTGTTTCTGCTGGAGGAGATGCGAGAGAGGAAGTTCGACACGTTCGCCAGAACCATTCAGAAAGCGTGGAGGAAGTACATCGCCAGGAGGAAGTACGAGCAGATGAGGGAAGAAGGTACAAGTGCTTAGTAGTGCATCAAACCTGAAACAGATACAGGATGTTGAAATGTCATTGCGAGACCATTTCACCCAGATATGTTTATGATAAAAGGTGCATTTTGCACAGAAATGCTGAGATGGGTGACAAGCAATGAAACCATTCGTACTTCCTCAAGAACAGTCTGCAGATGAGTTTGCATTTTGCAGAAATGCAGCATGTAAACCCGAGGGGTCAGCAGGCTCCGCAGTTCAGGGCTTTTCCTGTTCAGCACGGCTGGTTTGACTCATCAGCGAATAATGAACTCGAGTCATATGTGTGAAGTAAGGGGAAACATTCCCTAGACAGACCCTTTATATGTTAATCAGACAAAGTCAAGGTGTTTAACATGAATGGAAGAGAACTTCAATGAATCACAAAAATAAGCAATGAAAAAAAAGGAACTTAAAACATTGAGCGTAAGATTATTCATTCAACGGAACAAATCTTCACGCTCAAATTAAGAGATTCAAAGTTTTAGAAACTCAGATTTTGCTTGATTAGTGTTCTTGGAAGGCTTGAAAAAGTTCTATTTAAAAAGCGTATCTTCTTATTCTTTCGGCTGCTGACGTTAGGGGTCGCCAGGGAGGACCATTTATATGGTAATAAAAAAACTTTTAAGGAAAAAAACATAAATTAATATTGAATTATATTATTAATTATAATATTTTAGAGTAAATTATAATGAATAAATTTTTCTGTCCATTTGTTAAATGCTCACCATGATTAAATGTGATTAAATTAGATGTGTGTGTGTGTGTGTGTGTGTGTGTGTGTGTGTGTGTGTGTGTAGTAATGAGCAAAAGTTCAATAAAAATGTTAAATATGTTTATCACATCTAAATGATTATGGACACAACCATTCACTATTTTCAAACATAAATATAATATGAATCAATAAATAACACTACAGTAGAATATATGCGTGCTGTAAAGAAAGCAACATGTCCCATGACAGATCAGTTTTCAGATCAAAAAAAAAAAAAAAAAAAAAAGCTAATGTAGGCTCATTGGTTGTGCATGAAAATAGAAAGGAGCGAGTGTGACAAAGTTACCAGAAGAACTATATTCTCCAGCACGCTCAGTAAAACCTAACAGCTGTTTTACTTACAGTACTGTGTACACGTCAAATAACATGAGCAAAGAGGCCTGGGGAAAACATTTCGAATAATATATAGAATATTATAAATAGTCAGGAATAAAATAAACAGAATATTTGATGTGAAAACTCTTCCCTTTAAAATAATCATTAGTGTTAAATAAAGATTTTTGTTGTTTTATAAGTAAAACAGCTGTTGGGTTTTACTGAGTGTGCTGGAGAAAATGAGTTCTTTTAATAACTTTGTCACACTCACACTTTTTTCATGCAAAACCCAGGAATCTACATAATTTATTTATTCATTTATTTATTTATTTATTTTCTGAAAACCAGTCTGTTATATAATATGTCACTTTTATTATATATTTCTGTAATATATATGTATAATATGTCATTTTAAACGCTCTGATTTTCTGCTTTTTTTGCTCTTGAGTAACATATACTGTACCGTGAATAAAAAAGTAATGCTAATCCTGTAAATGCTCCATGTGGAACAGCGCAGTGATCGACTTCCTGCTCGAAACAACACACACAAACACACATTTTTGAAAAAGTGTAAATACTCATCTAAACAAATCGTTGGTTAAATAATGCAAGTATATTATACAAAATACTGTATATAAAAGCCTTAAAAACAACTTTAGGTGCATTATAATAGTGATCGTGTTCCTTCTGAACAGTGACTTCAACTTAAATGTAAAAAATTTTATTCTAAATGTTATACTCTGAACGAATCTCTTTAATTCTCTTTATCTTCGTGCTTTCTGTCCCTAGCTTCGGATATTCTTTATAACTCGAAGGAGCGACGCAGGAACAGCATTAACAGGAACTTTGTCGGTGATTACCTGGGCATGGAGGAGAGGCCCGAGCTGCGCCAGTTCCTGGCCAAGAGAGAGCGAGTCGACTTCGCTGATTCGGTGAACAAATACGACCGCAGGTTTAAGGTGAGGTCTCGGGAATCAGCAACGACGGAAATGTATTATTATTATTATTATTATTATTATAATTATCATGAAAATTATTATTTTTATTATTATTATTATTATTATCATGAAAAGTATTGTTTTTATTATTATTATTATTATTATTATTATTATTATTATTATCATGAAAGTTATTATTATTATTATTATTATTATTATAAAAGTCCAAATTGCTAGTGTGTAAAATAAATACTCATATTTGTAAAACAGTTTTTTTTTTTTTTTTTTTGCATTGCCATCATTCATGTCTACTACAGACTCTGAGTCTATTCAATCAAACTTCATTATATTAAATGTGTTGTTTTAACACATAATCAGTGACACAGTGAAGGTTTCGTTATGCAGATGTTTATTTAAAAGCTATGAACGGAGACTGCAGTGTCCGTTTTTTACGACACAGGAACTTCTCAAGGGCAGAACATTGCCCTGTGTTTTGCAGTTTCCTAGTAACATGATAACCTGGGGGGACTGCCGTATTTATTTTAAACGAGAGATTTATTTTAAAATTAGACGGGCTGCTAAAGGTCCAGCTGTTTATAATGTAGCTGCTATAACATGCGTCATAAAAGAAACTAACTTGTGTTACGGATGTTTAACGGTATTCAATGTAAGAAGAAACAGATAAAAACATGACACATCAGTAATCTAATCTACAAGGGGTGTTCAAGTCAAACTGGGACTTTTGCTTATAGTAAAATCTATAATCAAACTAACCACTAATGCACTTCACTGGTGCATGGAAACCATCAAGGTAGGAAGTTTTCTCAGTGTTTCTCAGAAGTTTTGATCAGACTGCCTGCTTCACGTCTGGAATGCCGGCCTCCCAGGAACTCCTGATAACTGTTCTTTTACACTGCATGATCAAAAGTCCCGGTTTGACTTGAATGCCCCTTGTACTTACAATGCATTAAACCTAAAGTGGAATAAAACACTTCAGGACATGGTGTTGGTGGAAAATAATCGGACTTTTCAGGTGGTAATTGTTGATTAATTTCCTATAAACGCATACGTCTTATTGTCTCGTCACTTACATAAACACAATCAGGATGTTTCGCCATTGACCCAAACAAGATTATTCACTCCTGGGGTACTTGGGGTAATTGTAAAGGAAAAAAAAGATGTTTCTATGATGGCTTAAACTTCTTAACTTGTGGTGTCATTATCACATCTGTTGTTTTTTTTGGCACTTCTGCTTCTCCTTCTGCTTCTGTCATATGAAGCAGTGCTTCAACTCCAACTGCTATATATGTTCATCTTCTCTGTAAGGCTGTGTAAAGATGATTGGGAACCCCCCCACTTCTTCTTGTGATTTTCCCCGGGTCAAATGTTCACGAATAATGACATCACTCGCTCTGCCGGCTGTACAGCCTCCTCTGCTGGATGACGCGAGCAACCACACTTTCTTGCGATTCTTGCAAATGCATCACTTGTCATGTTCACACATAGACATATACATATACAGGACATATAAATATATACATTCGCACATCTCATTCTTCCTGTCCTTTGTTTTTCAGTCAATTAAAAGGGATCTGATCCTGACGCCTAAGGGCATCTACCTGATCGGACGTGAGAAGATCAAGAAGGGTCCCGAGAAAGGCCAGATCAAAGAAGTGCTGAAGAGAAAACTCGAAATCGGCTCCATACGCTCGGTTTCGCTGAGGTTAGTAGCATCCTGTGTTTAAAGACCCTCACGCTGAGTCATTTCTGCAAAGAATTTGCTAGTTGCCCACCAAACCAACGCGAAGCCACTGCAAGTCAGTGGGCTCCTGCTCAGCGCATGGGCTTGAGGTTTGTCGTCACTATGTGAAAGTATCACTAGACTAAAAAGAGCGGTGGTTAAAATATCCACAGCACTGACCTCCATCGCACAGCTGGGGTACTGAACCTTTTCCAGATGAACGTTTCCGTGAACAGAAGGTGATGGTGGTGTCTCCGTAGTGAGACTAAGATTGAAAGTAATCCTTCTAAACAGTTCTGTCCCTTTGTATAATTTGTATTTTGATTAGAGTTTCGTTTCTCCTCCGAAGCCATGTTGCTTTCTCATGTGCTCATGACTTACAGATGTGTAAAAAAGAAAAAGAAAATCCTGCCCAATAGGGGCTCTGTGTGCTCTGTGCAATCTCGTGATATGAATTTATATCACTGGGTTAGAAAGAAACCAACCCCAGCTTCCGCCTCGCCTCGCTACACTCAGCCAAAACATGCTAAAAAGTGTCTCACCTCACCTAGATGAAAAAAAGAAGTTTCAGATAGGATCATACTGTATAACGCCACTTTTTCATAATACGCAACACTTCATAATAAAAATAAAAAAAACATTTTCATAATACTTAATCTCCCAATTCATGCTTAGTTTTTTTTTTTACATTTATATTTTTATCAGATGAAGAAAAAAAAAAAACCTTTGCCAAATACAATTTCATGCCCTTTTATGTCCGTAGTGTCTGTAACTTTTTTTAATTCAAATCTTTCAATGATCTGAACTGTCATTCAGATGAAACTTGGCCAATTTAGATTGAAAAGCCATAAACCTGAAAAAGTGTATTATTCTAAAATGCTAAATTGTTAAGATATTGCAACATGAATTTGACATGGTTACGGACACTACAGATTTAATTCTTTTTTCTTTTGGGGGGGGATCTTAATTTTACTGAGAATGTTTTCATTTTTATAGGTCATATGCTTCTAGAAGCTTCCACCAATTGTATTATCAATATAAAATAATACAAAAAATTATTTGCTTATTTAATTATTATTGTTTAAAGTGAGACAATACAACACTGACAAATGGCCATTTTTGGGGCTCATATAAAATCATCTCTCCAAAACGGCTGAACTTAGAAGTTTGCATAAATTTCAACAGTATCTCCTTTGGCACACACGTTTTCTGTATGTGTTGCAGGAGAAAGAGCTTAAGAACCTTAGAGAAACGATTTTTTTTACTGTAGGATGTTTTTAATGTCTTTAAAATATAGTCAGATGAAATAATGAACATTAAATTTAAGGGTTAAATCTGTCATAATGATTCATAAAAAATGTATATTATATAGATGTTGCTAATATTAATAATTTAATACATTAATATCTGTGGAAGTGGAGTTGTTTGTTTGTTTGTTTGTTTGTTTATTTGTTTGTTTGTTTATTTAACTGTGATTCTGAAGAACAGCATTTTATGAATCCGTGTTTGGGAAGTGCAAATCATTATGTTTCTCAAGTCAAATCTTACACACTTCCATAATAAACCTCACTTGTATTTTTTGAAGCTATTTATTTGTGACCTGAATGGCGTTACAGCACTGCGGGCAGGTTTTGAGCCGCCCTTTATTTCTTTATATTCTGTTTCCAAATCCAAATAGACTTTCCTTTATTTCAAGTCGAGTCTTGAGGAACAGCTCTCCAGGCTTCCTGGAGGACTTTTCGTCTCTCATTTTCAGTCCAGTCTGTGTACCTGAGCAGTATTTTTGTTTGTTAAGCCACACAGTGAGCTATAAATCATTCAAGCAAAAAAAAAAAAAAAAAAAAAACCCCACACACATCTAATCTCAGGCCTGACCCAGTGAGAAACAGGTGCAGATGATGACAGATGATCAGGCGTGTACAGTGATTAGTGTGTACAGTGTGGTTGGAACAGACGAGAGGGGAAACGAGGTCGCTGCTGAAGTTGTTACATGAACAAGCAATATTTTAATTGTATCCTTAGACACTTTATTTAATCCATAAAATGTATTTTAATTTACATGTAATATGAAGAGACGAAGGCGTGGCTCAAGACTTTTGCTCAGTACTGTACATACAGACTTCCTGGAAAGCGACTGCTTTAATCCTCATCCTTATCCATGTCTCTGATATATTTCACATTATTTCTTTTCTTTTTTTTTTTTGTTCATCATTCTAGCACGAGGCAGGACGACTTCTTCATCCTACACGAGGCTCAGTACGACAGCCTGCTGGAGTCTTTGTTTAAAACCGAGTTTCTGAGCTTGCTGTGTAAGCGCTATGAGGAGCAGACTAAGAATAAACTCACACTGTCCTTTAATGACAGGTATACACACACACACACACACACACACACACACACACACACACACACACACACACACACACACACACACACACACACACACACACACACACACACACACAGAGAGCTATTTAAGAGTTCTCTTTAATTCTTATACACTCCTAAAGAGGTTAAAGTTGCAGTATGTAATAAAAAAAAAAATTCAAATTTTCTGGACACATAATAATGAAATTAATTAATCGATAATTAATCCGCCCACAGACAAAGCAGACCTTCCTACCTACATCAAAAACAGCTTACATGGTCCACTGGCTGGATAGTAAATGACACTGTGACATACTGATATACTGTCCTCATCGCAAGTCAAGTCAGTTAGCTGTCCAATCAGTCGCAGTGTTGCGTATGCAGTAACCTTAACCCGAGTGTGTATTCTGTACAGGCTGGAGTTTCGCGTGAAGAAGGAGGGCTGGGGAGGAGGAGGGAGCCGGATACTCATGTTTTCCAGGGGACAGGGAGACGACTCGCAGATCAAACCCGCAGGAAAGACTCTCAATATCAGTATAGGAGACGGACTACCCAAGACCGCAAGTGAGTGACACGCTCGGGGTTCCAATACTTTTGGAGATTCATCTGACTCACCAAAGCGAAAGTGGAAGATTATTGTCATTTTTCAAAAATGTTTATATATCTTGTTACAGAACCGACGAGAAAAAGCATGCAACCCTCTCAAGGAGGCGGAAGACAAGCCCACAACAGAGGTCCAGGGTTTATTTGAATATTATTATTATTTTATTTCTGTTTATACCATAGGGCTGATGATTCGTTTCCTAAAAGTAAAACAGTTTACAGTAGTGCAGCTTCAAGTCACAAGTTATTGTTTCTATAGTAACAGCTTTTATATTACACATAAACAGATTCAACAGATTTAAGTGTGTGTAATTGATGCGCTCGTGAAAGAGACATTAATCCAACATTAATGCAAGTTTTTCATGTTACATGTCATTCTTTCATGAATATAAACTTGTAGCAGATATAAGATGCTGAAAGAAAAATAAAACCAGGGCTGTCATATTAATACGTCAACGCATATGATCAATCTAGGAATTTTAATGCATTACTATTTTTTTAACATAAATATGACCAAGTTTGACCCTAATGGCTTCCCATAATGGCTGCACATTTACCCTGCTGTGTGTAATAACGGCACATTTAACTCGGATAATAAGATGACTGAGGAAACATCACCAGATGTGCTGAACTTGAACTGCAAGTTTCATTATAAAAATCTATGAGATGGAAGTTATGCGCGCGAGCTACCATGAAGGGGAACGATTTTCACCAAAATACATCAAAGTGTGAGACGTGGGAGTGGTGGCTCAGGCGGATAAGGCTCTAAGGTGGGGAGGTTGCCACACCCCATTCTACCCAGCCGCTGAATGCAGTACCAGGTGTCCCAGTCGAGAGAGAATATTTTTTCTTTCTTTTTTTTTATGTTAATGTTAGAGATATTAGAAAACGTTCGGGGAAATTAGTTTCCTCTGCATTTCTTTATTCAAACATTGCACACTTATAATACAAGTAAATCTGAGTATTAAAAAAAAAGTGTGATTGAATGGGATTAATTAAAGACTATGATTAACTAAATCAATAAAAGTTTTAATAGATTGACACTAAATAAATAAAACACTCCAGGTAACTGATCAACTTTGTGGATGTAACAATTAGTCCCTTTGACCACCCACTGAATCGTATTCTATGACAGAACCCCCTATTAAGTATTTTATTCCTTACAGTACAAGTAGGAAGATGTGTGTATGAGTGTATGGTTTAAAAAAAAAACATGTTTTCTTTTTTTTTTTTTACTGTAGTATTATAATTGTTAACACACTAATACAGTAAATTTAGAGGAATATGAACTAACAATCTGGTTATCTTTGTAATTACAGGTTACCAGAACGGGGCGGCGCAGTTCTCCCGCGGGAACCCTCGGCCGCAGGAACAGACTTACTCTCAACCCGATAAGTGGAACCGGCCGCCCAACGCCGCCCTCCCAAAACTGGGCTCTCAGAAAAACAAGCGAGGATCAGCAGTCCCACACAACCAGCAGTCTAACCTGGACTTCCTCAATGTACCTGATCAGGGCGTCTCAGGGTGAGAAGCTTCCTGCGGTTTTAGAGACACGATACTGTACCACTTTTTCCGATGCTGATACTGATAGCAAATGAACTCACGATGAATTGATGAACTGCATGACCTTAAAAATAGAGGCTTAAGAAAAAAGCAAATAAGAAAAGACAAATAACCATAATCAACTACAACAAAATACAACCTAATAAAAATGTCATTTTCTTGCGGTTTGATAGAAATATTCTAATATGAAATATGCTAATTGGTATGACATCATAACCTCATAAATTATTATGACAATAATATCATAATAATAATTTATTAATGCAATATTTTAAAAAAATCACAATATAAACATCTGAAATCTAATTCACAATTATGTTGCACTTTGTGTTGGTCTGTCACATAAAATCCCAATAAAATACATTGTGGTTGTAACCTCAATTCAAGGGATATGAATACTTTTGCAAGGCACTGTACACTAGCTACTTTTATTCTCATTAATGCATTTTCATAGAAAAAATTTAATTAAATAAATAAAAAACATTGTTAACGTTCATGCATAACTGCTCTGTTTTTTGTTTCCTCCTTTAAAGAATGCAGCGTAAGAGGAGCATTAGCCAGCGTCCCCCTCCGGCCCCCAACAGCCGCCCCAAAGCTGCGGCGCGACCGCAGGGTCCTCGATGCCGCGCGCTGTATCAGTACAACGGTCAGGATGTGGATGAGCTCAGCTTTGATGCCGGTGAAGTTATAGACCTTGTTAGTGAAGGTGAGTCCTGAATATGATAGTAAAATCATAATATCTCGCCCTATTATGGTGAAACTATCTAGTCTAATTTAACGTCTGATGTTTTATTTGTTTCCAGGCATAATTTACATACAGGAGCAAATCAATGACATTCAATACTCACCCCTTGTGAACCATTATGAACCTTTAGGGTTTCTTATAGTCGTCTCTAAAATGCAGTGATTTTGAGTTACCCTCTAATAGACAGTTGAGGAGCAACAAGACCTGTTTTAGTTGTACCTCTGTTTAGTTGACATGCTTCAGCATAGTTTCCGTCCCAACTACTTCTCAAAAAACACACAAAATACCCCAGACTAGCATTAAAAAAACTGAGATTTGCACAGAGAGACATTTTGGTCTTTTCCTCCTCCTCCTCCTCCTCTCAGCATGTAAAATTCTTTGGTTCCCCAGACACTTCTGATGTATTACTCCACAGTCCTCCTTTCCCTCCTTTATTCTTTCTAATATGTCTTAGAATTGGTTCTGTACATCATAGACACACTGTCTGCGATTTTTTTATTTTATTATATGAGGGGCGTTCAAGTCAAAGCAGGACTTTATATTATGTGGAATAAAGGAGCACAGTTCGGTGCGTTCTAAAACTCTCTTTATTTCTCTATATAATCCCCTGCTACACTAAAGCACTTATCCCAGGGTTTCACTAGTGCTTGGACACCATCTCAGTACACCATAATCAGACTGTGCCTGAAACCCTAGCCTCCCAGGAACTCCTATAATGGCCCAAACATGAGGAAATGGCTTGGACAGGACTATAGTGGTGTTGCCTGTACAGTTCACACAGCCTCTTCCTCAAGTTGGCAACAAATTATCTCTCAATTTTCATGGATCGGGCTTTTCATTTACTGACTCTTCACGGGAATTACTGCAGTGGGCTCCGAGCCACCTCAGCCGGGATCTGACCCGCAGATTCTTTAAAAGATTTGCAAAATTCTAATGTTTAACTGCGTCTAAGAGTCTCCTCACTGTACTATCACTTATACTCCTCTTATAGAGGAAGCACTAGGCAGTGTGAATTCTGCACCAGTGGGCCTGCATTTATTAGCTGCTGTTGCAGTTCTCATTTTTGACCACTAGGTGTAATAAAAACTCTGCAAGGCTACAGTAAGTAGAGGAGCGTCTGATTGTACAAGATCTAGAAAAAAGTGAGCAAATAACAGGAACATATAGTCACTAAAACAGAGTTGGATCTGTCACATGGTGACAATTTTTGTTTTAAATGATTAATCGCTCAAAAGAAGAGGTCTTTAGTATTTAAAAAGCCCAAAATGTATGTAGTTGTGAATGCTGTCTTTCAATTTATTCTTCATTCTTTAATCTATTTTATATATATATATATAGTGTATTTAATATGAAAATTTCTATTTTATTTTAGATACGTCTGGCTGGTGGACTGGAAGGTTACGCGGGAAAGAGGGTTTATTCCCCGGGAATTACGTGGAGAAAATCTGAGACGGTCAAAACCCTGTGGCACCTAACGACCTGCCTTTGACCTCTGACATCTCTTTGTTCATCCAGCCTCTGAACCTCAAGACATGTGTCTGGGAATGACGAGGCGAATGCCTCAGGGAAACAATCATTAAGCATGATGAATACAGAGGATCCACTGGTGGTGAATTGTAACATACATAGACAATCTGGGTCAGCTCTGGCAGGAACTGGATTAGACGATATCTGTGGACCAAAAATGATGTTTTAAACCTTTTTTTTTTTTTTTTTAAGACAAATGTTTCCAGAAGTGCAAAGGTAGGATGAAATTATGAATTCTTGAAAAGTTCTTGTATTTTTGTACTGTATTTCGTTTATCTGAATAAAGGGGGAGAGTCTGCACTGCTGCTGCACAAACACACGAGGGGATGAGGGAATGTCTTGAACATACACACACACACACACACACACACGCACACACGTGCACACACACGTGCACACACACACACAAAAGCAGGAATCCAGTCCCTATGGGGCATTTGCTATTTTGTATAACAGTGTTTAAGTTCGATGCATGTTTTTTCCCTGCATTAATGCTTCTCCAAGTTTTGAAAATGAACTAAATCTCCAGTACTAATATTTAAGTATTACCTTTAAAAAATATCGCTCACTGTAAATGTCTGTGATCATGTTCAATAATATTCACCTTGTGTGTTTAACAGAATGTAATCTCAGTGTTTTTACAGCAACAAAAAAAATTGTAAATGATTGTTTTTTTGTTTGTTTGTTTGTTTGTTTGTTTTTAAAAATATGTGAATAAAGTGATTTATTTTCCCCAAACCTGCTCGATTTAATTCTTTAATCTACGTCTTAAAAAGCTAGTTATTGTACAGTTTTATACAATGGGCATCCCTGAACAAGAACAAAACATGTTACTCATATTACTTGTGGTTTAGAATTTCAAATGCTTTTTCTTTCATTTTATTTACATTGGCAAAACGTTCCTGCAATTTTCATTTAGATTTGCATAAACTATAATTACCTGGTATGTCTAACAGTTGTCATTAATGGCAGATTTCAGAGCGACAGGTTTGTGGGACAGGTCCTGCAAGAACCCTGTGCATAGAGCCACATTCTTTAAGAGGCACATAACACCTGAGAGTGATGAGTGTGTGTGAAAGAGGGATTGAGTAAAACCTGATCTGCAGTGCAAACATCCTACAAATCCTATAGAGAAAAAAAGAAAGAGAACACACAGGCTGCTGTAGTGTTGCGCAAGGGTGAAATACTGTACATGTGCCTTCTACTTGTGTGTGAACTGGGTTTACAACCGCTCATGAAACTGGAGATGTGCAAATTACTGGTTTGGTTAGGACTAAAGGAACAGTTTGGTCCGGAAAATGCAATATAGATATTTAGACTTGATTGTTCTTATCCTTCAAATCACTTCAAGGCATCTGAGATACATTTCAGCTCAAGTGTAAAAGTATTTGTCTCGCCAAGCCAAGCAACATGTGAACCATACAATATAGTTTGCTTAGATAAACTGTCTTTAAAACAGTTCATTGTGCTGACTGGTCAAAAAAAAAAAAAAAAACCCAGACACTCATATATTTCATTCAATAACCTTTAGCTTTGATTTCACACACAATGTGGTGTCTGGTTCATGTGTGAAAAATGATTAGTCAAGCTCCCAATACCATACAAGTCCTGGAATATGGCCGTGCCATCCGGGGAGAAAAACTCCATAAATGTGATAACCTTCATTTTATTGCCACATAATGTTGCTGAGCAACTGAATGAAAATGCTGTTGATTTTAATGTTGATTTTTCTATCATGCACCTTCACCAAGAGTTTAAGTGATCTCCATTCATGTTTTTTTTTTCTTCTACAAAGTTGACTGCACTATTCTTCCTGATAATGTGTCGGAGGCTCCTTAACCCAGTTCCAGTAATAAAAAAATCTCCTTAGTTGTTTTCTTTGCTTGACAGAGCCCAATAATTGGACCTTTTTTGGCCAGGCAGTGTACAATGCACTTTTTTAAATACATATTCTGTATATCAAATTCTTACAATCTATTCAGGATATTTTATATTGGACATTTACATATCAAAATTCATTTATTCAATTATACGGGCATTGGTGGCTTAGTGGTTGGTTTCTCACCTGCCATGCAGAAGGCCCAGGTTTAATTCTCAGCCACTAGTGTGTGAATGCATGTGTGAATATTGACCGGTCGTGAAAATGGGAATAAATACAATGGTCACCATTGGCCTCCATGGTCCCCTAGTTGACTGGTTTCTAGACGTACTGTATGGGTGTCTGTACGTACGTCTGTCCAGACAGTTTTGTGTGATGCTGTGACAAAATAAATAAATAAATAAATAAATAAAATTATCAAACTTTGCAAGTCTACAGGTTGTTGCCTGAAGTTAAACCTGTGCCTTAAATGAAATCAAAACGTTGAGTAAAAGTGAGGTTATAAGCAGCTTTGCACCAGATTATAGTTTTGCGCATCAGTCAAACTATGGACGCGTTTTAATTCAACCGCTGGACAGAATTAAATGAAACTTTTGCAGTACTTAGATTTCTGCCTGAAGTTTAATCTGCACCATAAGAGAACTCAAAGTGTTGACTAAAAGCTTTCTGTTATGAACAGATATGTAACGGATTTAATAATCTACTTTAAAATAAGCTACTAATGCGCTACTGTCTCAATGTAAACAAACACCTGCACCGATAGATATTAATTAGAAAAGATAAAGTGAATATTTTTACTGGGATTAGTTCATATTTTCACTTTGGCTGAAATAACAGCGCTGAAGTGGTAGAAGTGAATTTTAATACGCTGGAGTCGTTTTAAGACAAAACTTCATCTTTATTCGATCGACTTTTCCCAATTCTCATCTATGATTCTCTCTCCGATTACCGAACAGCGAGTGTATTTAGCTGGACATTCTGGTAGAACTTAGCAGTACAACCTCTTATACGTAAAGAGGCCGCAAGATACTCAACCTTACAACATTTGATTTCTTTGTAGTGATAAGTTAGGCAGACATGTACATGACTTCAACCTGAAATAATAAAATTAGTTTGAAAGTGCTACTAGTGTTTTTTTCTTTTGTAATTATACACTGTACTGTCTCCTGGGTCAATAGGTTTTTTGTTTGCTGCTGTAACAAAAAAAAATTCCACACTGTGGGACGAATAAAGGTATATCTGAACTTATCTTTAATATAAACTGATCTGATTATATTTACCTTTCACCTTTTAACTATTTCTACTTGCGCTAGTAGACTAGGCCACTTATGCTAGTAGCTAATATAACATAACCATATTTATTACTTTAGTGCTCCACAATATAGGCTGAATACAGAGAGAGAGAGAGAGAGAGAGAGAGAGAGAATATTGATTAAAAAAATAAATAAATAAATAAAAACATGTAAAGTGTGCACTTCAGTGACTGGATGATCAAGCACGCTGTACAGTCGTGTCAGGCGTTTCCTCACCAAAATGGCGCCGCCTTTGACACCCTGACACTCGTGCGCATGCGCGCTGCGCTAATGGCAGGTAGGTTAATGAGCCCTGCGGATGACGTTTCTCACCTGTGCGTTCATCTCGTGCAGCGTTTATCCTGAACCCCTCGGGCAGATGTGGTTGACAAGTTTTTTTTTTTTTTTTAATATATCAATCAACAGACTCCTTTTTTGTTTAACTCAACACTGCGATTTAGAGTCATGTAAGCTTTGGTGTCCTGACAGGTTTTACCTGTACCTGCCGCAGAGTCAGGAATGCGCGCGCTCAAGTCGGTTTCACCTGCGCGCACAACCGAGACCCGCTTAACAGGATCGGGGTCTTTTTTTTTTTTTCTTTTTTTTTCTTACCCATGTGTCTTTTTCTACCTTCACATAAAGCTCCCTGAAAGACACACACACACACACACACACGCACACACACAGCTAATGATGGTGATGGACGCGTCGTTCCTGAGAGGTAAGAGTCTTTTTCATCCTGCACTTTAAGTGTCACTGATCTGTTATCTATTGACATGAATATTAGATATCATTATTAGTAACCCTATAAATCATAAAATGAGAAAATAAAAAATAATGTAATGAAATGTTGAAATGCACCATGACAATGTGATTCTAAAATGTGCAAATCTGAGATTGTATGCCATTCATTAAAAATAAATAAATAAATAAATTAATTAAATAAAAACTTCATAACAATTCATAAAAATCATACAAGCGTGCAAATTCAAGTTATATTCAGCATTTCATATTCTGTGTATTGTGCTGTAGATTAGTTGCATTTACATGCACAATAATACTAATAACCAGAATAAGTTTGCAATCGGAATAAAAATGCACCTTGTTGTTGTTGTTGTTGTTGTTTGTCTTTTGGTCGCCACAGCTGTCCATCCAAACACAACTTGGCACAGGTTTGACCTTCCCGACGCTGTTGGGGGGGTGGGGGCGGGGGGGGGGGGGTGGTGTAAACTTTTGATAATCTGGTCAATTGGATCATATTCACCATCCATGCAAAATCCAAAATGATTTCCATGATATAATGCAGGTTTGTCTTGGTTGTTTTCATTTTGTTGAATGAATTGACTTTTCATGCAAATTTGTGAAAAATAAATAAATAAATAAATACTCGTCAGTAAAGACTCCGGTTAAAAGTTTCATGCATGTGAAAGCACATGGGGTCAGATCAGCGTCTGTGTAAATGCTTACTTCAGCATCTTTTGATCCGAACGATTCCAATCAGGGAAAAACGGAATATTGTTGATCCAGATTGATCGCAGCTTTTCTATGAACACACTGCAAAACTCCCAGTGTTGATTTAACACGCCAAGTGTTTATATATATGACCGAATGGTCACGAATGTACTCTGAAAGTGTTAAATCAACACTCTGGATGTTCATTCAAGATTAAGGATTTTGCTGTGCAGTTTCTAAGATCTGATCAATACTGTACACACATGTGTATACACTGACCACACACATGTGCTGATGAGGTGCTTACCGCCATTGCGTAATACTTCTGCCTTAAATGTATGTCATTGCAATAATAAGATAAATTAAAACAGGATTCCCTTCCTCTCTCTCTATCTCTCTCTCTCTCTCTCAGGCATCCTGTCCAGCGAGAAAATGGCAGGTGTGTTTTCTTACGAGAGTTCTGAAGTAGACTGGTGTGAGGATAACTACAAGCACTCTGAGAATGTTGTCGAGTACTTTAACACGGTGAGACACACACACACAGAGGAATGCACATTGCAACAATGCACATTTTGCAGCAAAATTCCTTTAAGTTTTATTAGAATGAGAAGGAGTTTGTTTTTTGTTATTGGCATCAATAATCCATGTTTTAAACACGTACATGCATTAAGATTGCATTGCAGTTTTATAAGATCTAGTTACTGCACCGCACACGCACACACACTTATACACACACATACGCGCATGCATTCTTGTCATCAGTGTGGAACCAGACCAAGTTGCTGTTTGACAGGTTATATGGTTGTATTTCCATGTGGTGTCATGGACACATTCCAAACCACACCCTGCTCCCTACACCCTCTCACTTAGTTTCTGTAAGTGACATATTTCTTTAAAAAAGACATGAGAGCTTAGAGAAAGCAGTGGAGAAGAGAAGGAAGAGGGAGCGAGAGTGAGAATTAGAAGCGAGTGAGAGGGAGAGGATGGAGGGAGCGATGGGGAGGATGAAGAGAGAGTGAGAGGAAGAAGGATGAAGAAGCGAGAGGGAGGAGGTGGAGGGAGCAAGAGATAGTCAAGTCAAGTCAAGTTTATTTATATAGCGCTTTTAACAATTGACATTGTCGCAAAGAAGCTTTACACGATAAAAAGAATTAAGTTTGTATGCAATGTGTATGAATGAAAATGATAAGATTGTCCCTGATGAGGAAGCCGAGGGTGACGGTGGCAAGGAAAAACTCCCTGAGATGGTAATATGAAGAAACCTTGAGAGGAACCAGACTCAACAGGGAACCCATCCTCATCTGGGTGATAACGTATAGCAGGGATTGATCAACAGAATAATGTGTAAGACTGGAAGTTCAGTATAACAGGAGATGTGTTAAAATTAAAATGTTCCTGGAGGCTCAGGTAGACTGTAGGAAATTCCACTCCTGAGCTATCGAACAACTGAAGTCACAGGTCCCCAGAGAACAGCTGTCAGCATCAATCGAGGACAGGACAGTCTTGATGGAAACCATCCCCAGCCACCACACGAATCCAGGCAGACCACACGGGGCATCCATGCGACGAGATCTCCAACCAGAAGCAGGACTCCAAGGACGGGTTAGAGAGGTCCAGAGGGCAAAGGGGTTTGGATCACTGGCAACTCAGGAGCGACATGTATAGCTCGACAGAGAGACAGAGAGAGGGAGAGAAAGAGAGAGAGGAGAGAGCAGAAGAGGAGAGAACAGAAGATAAGGAGAGATGGCTGTTAGGTCTGGTCACAGTCAACATGTATAAGGTGAAAGTATATTTAGTGTAGAGTGTAAGCAGAAGGAAACACACATGAGGGCTCCCTGAGATGTAAAGCAACCAATCACCTCACTGGCAACAAACCTGAGTGATCAGTGAGAGTGGGGAGGACAGCATCTAAACATACCAGTTCACCAGATACTCTACGTCCATGAGTCCCCCAGATCTGCTCCTTTACCTAAGGCTAATCTATTTGCAAAAATGCTTGGCTAAATAAATAAGTTTTTAGCCTAGACTTAAACACTGAGACTGTGTCTGAGTCCCGAACATTAATAGGAAGACTATTCCATAACTTTGGGGCTTTGTAAGAAAAAGCTCCGTCCCCTGCTGTAGTTTTTATAATACGTGGCACTGACAGGCAGCCTGCATCCTTTGATCGAAGTAGGCGTGGCGGATGGTAAGACACTAGCAGCTCACTCAGATACAGTGGCGCGAGACCATTTAGTGCTTTAAATGTCAAAAGTAGCATCTTAAAATCAATGCGAAATTTCACAGGGAGCCAATGCAGTGTAGATAAGATCAGGGTGATGTGCTCGTAGCTTCTGGTTCTAGTGAGACTCTCACTGCTGCATTCTGGACTAACTGAAGCTTGTTTATACACCTAGTTGAACAACCAGACAGTAAGGCGTTACAATAGTCCAACCTAGAGGTGGTTAAAAGCGTGAACTAGTTTTTCTGCATCATTTAGTGACAATATGTTTCTTATTTTGACAATGAAGATAGGGAGGAGGGAGCGAGTGGGAGGGAGCGAGTGGGAGGAGGAGGGAGCGAGACAAAGAAGGATGGAGCCACCTGTCTGTCTAGCTAGCTAGCTATCTAACCCTTGTTTCTTCTGTCTCCTCTCTCTCTCTCTCTCTCTCTCTCTCTCTCTCTCTCTCTGTCTGTTCCTGTTGCAGATGAGCAGCTTCATCTTCTTTGTAGTGGCTCCTATAATGCTCTACCTGCTGCACCCGTATGCTAAAGAAAGGAACCTGGCCGTGCACCTGGTGTGGCTCATGATGATCTTTGTGGGTGAGTGTCCTCCTGTCCTCACCTGTCTCACAATCACCACCTGTCTATCTGTCCCCATGACCACATGACCACATGCCACTTTATTAGTCATTCACACGCAGACCAACCTGCCACCTGGAGCACTTTACACTGAGACCTGAGCCGGGCTCTCGTTTGTTAGACCCAACCCTGTCACCTAGGAAACGAGTCAGGAGTACTACAGTAACGCTCATAACTCGTTCTGTTTTAGTAAAGGACGGATATAGTAGAGAGCGGTCTGAGGTTTGGGAGCATGGCTGGCGTTCCTGGGATCCAACCAGAATAAAGCGGAGATATAAGTATGAGCTGATACCCAATTCATTCTAAAGATAAAAAGATGTTTTGACAAGAAATGAGAATTTATATAATCGCAATAGAGAGAGCAATCCAAAATGCTCTGTTTAAAATAATGATGGTAGAGGAAGTGTGTGTGGGTGGGTGTGTGTGTGTCATATCGTATTGGTGCTTATGTACTGTGTGTGTTGAGTGCTATGTAATTTTTTGCATAATTGCAGCGTCCTCATTTCAGACGTTTCACATACAGACGCTCTCATTTACACTCTCTCTCTCTCTCTCTCTCTCTCTCTCTCTCTCTCTCAGGTCTGTTCTCCATGTACTTCCACATGACCCTGAGCTTCATGGGGCAGATGCTGGACGAGCTTTCCATCCTCTGGGTTTTGGCCATCGGTTACTCTCTCTGGTTTCCGCGGAAACACTTTCCTTACTTTGTTAAAGACAGGTAAATATTCAGCACCACTCCTTTTTCCATATTTCATCATCTGATCATACAAATGGATGCAAATGTTTTCGAGGCGAGGCTATGACTTTTTTTAGGGTTAGGACACCAAACATGTTCGGGCACATCCGAAAGGGGAGGAGCAAACACAGTGGGTGGGGTTAGGATAATTAAATAATTAAAAGAATAAATCAATAAATCATATAGACACACGTTTTTGCACATGATTTATTGTGTGTGTGTGTGTGTGTGTGTGTGTGTGTGTGTGTGTGTGTGTGTGTGTTTGAGAGATGTAACCGTCGATTAGTTGCATCATTTCAATCCTGGTTTAGTGAATTAGATCATTTGACTCAGCTCAGTTTTAGGAGTCAACTCTTTTGGTTCATCAACAGGGCAAAGTTTGCAAAGATAAATTTACGAATGAATGATGGTTCTGCCTACATCTACAAAAAAAAAAAAAAGTCATTCAGTTAAATGTATCAAATCAAAGAATCAGAACAAAGAATACACAGTGTTGTGTATTGAATCATTTAGTTCAATCATTATATTCTAACGCGCGTCTGTTTAATTCAAACACAACCCGGGTTTGTGAAATCCAGCACGAAATCCTTCAAATAGGCACCAGCTCTGGATTGTGTAAGCTTTGTCGTTATACTGTATATACACCTATACATCAGTCAGTAAGGCTTGATATGACAATAACAATAACAGAGTTAACTAATAAAAGGCTAGTGGAATGAGTAACAACAAAGAAGGATTAGTCAAACCGTAAGTGTGAAGTGAAAGGGAACACACCTACATCTACTGTACACACACACACACACACACACACACACACACACACACACTCTCCAAGAGTGAGTCACTGTCAAAGGTGTCTCTTTGATGCACAAGCACAGTCAATCAAGCAAAAATATTTTGTCTAAAGAAGCAAATTCTCACTATGTAAATTGTAAATGTAAATTTTTTTTTTCTTTTCAAACCTTCCAGTTCAGTAAGAAAGTCTGAGACTGACCTGGAATTATTGTTGAATATTACATTTTTCATTTTAAATTTGTGATCCATGTCAAATAATCAACAGGTTAATGATTAATATATTTCTAAGCGTTTTATTCCTACTGTATGTCATAGTTCTTTAATAATAATAATAATAATAATAATACTGATGATACTGATGTTGGTGGTTTAGGACACAGTTGCAACAGCTGGAATATTGCAACACTCACGAATAGAGATTATTCTCGAGAGATTTATTCTCCATTTTTTTAACAGTCATGGGTGAAAGTAGGTCTGTACGGTCCACAGCACGGGAAAGAGGTGAGAGCAGCTGCCTGCCAAAACCCCACACTCCAAGCCAGTCACTTACGCACTTTCAGCAAGAAAACACATCCGTGTCGTCTTGTGTCGTCTTAAACACCACGCTGTCTCATTAGTAATCGTTATGAATCGCCTCTGAACCGTCCGTGTTGTTCTGTCATCGGCTAACACGACTTGCACACAAGCCTGAATCCCAAATCCCTCTCTAACCCCTGATCAAGGGCACTACTTGGAGCAGGGAACAAGGATCGGACACTCTACATTTAACGCTATTTGGGATTCGACCTCGGAACAGTTAGTTACCCCAGGCTGTTCTAAAGTGGAATAAATTGAGACGTGCTTACATGTGAGATGGGTACATAGTACCAGCTAGAATTTAAAACCTCTTTCATCCCTGATAATAGTTTGTTTTCAAGAGTATAAAATTTAGGTGTCAGTTTATGGAAAGATTTTGGATAAGATCGATTTTTACATGATTGGCGTCGTGTCTACTGAAGATGAAAACGTCAGATCCCAAACATTTTAAAATGTAAATAACATTTTCTGATAAACCATTTTCGACATGTTTCAATCACAGATAAGGACCTGGAGTAAACTTTTAGTGCTGTTTGGTGCAACCTGTTGAACAACCATTGTTGGTTTAGTCAGCAGATGCTGTGATTTGGGGGCTTTTTGACCCCTACTGCTTGCCATATTTATTCTTACAATGATAAATACATCTTTTGAGAATTTACTTGGTATGGGTTATATACTGTAGCTTTGGTCCAGTACGGAAAATCAATCAGAAAAACATAGTCACGTGTCCCGTAGCGTCATGCGTTTAATTTTTTAACGTTCCCTTCTCTAGAATTAAATGACCTTTCCATTGTCAGTTGAAGTTCATTAATCATGGAACATTAGATACCACTTATTGAATAAACACAATCATATGAATGTGAATGACATCATGATCCAGGAGTGGAGACAAAACAAAACTCGCCTACTTTAATTGCTGTACTGTACAGACGTAAGAACAGATACGTTTAAACACGCTTTAAAAACCGCTTTCCTTAATATAGAACTTTTTTTTTTTTCAATTGTATGAATCCTATAATTGCTTTAAAGGTGTGTGTGTGTGTGTGTGTGTGTGTGTGTGTGTGTGTGTGTGCGTGTGTAACAGGAACTCGGCGTAAGAGACGACTTCCAGAACATTCTCAGAAGACAGTGTGTTAATAATTAAATTAAAGAGGAGGATGGGAGAAGAGTGAAATATTAATGAGGTGATGAGAGGCCACTTGCAGGGACGTTGTTAGGGTTGCGTCGTTATGCCGTTTTACGTCACTTCCTGTGTAGTTAACAAATGCGCAGCGGTAAGCAGATACCAGGAAGGACCGAGAACATTCCAGTGTCTAATCTATACAAAAAGCAGAGAAATGCTCATAAACACCCAACATGTTATGATATTTTCTATAGTAACCCCTTTGTGTGAAAGTGCAAAAGTTTAAACACCTGTAGATGACAAAAGTCTTAGCTGTAAGATAAATTCTTTCCATCAGAGAAAACTCTTCTAATTTACCTCACAGCATAATTGAGTGTATTATTATTATTATTATTATTATTATTATTATTAATTCTGAAAAAGGTCTTAATACAGTCATTTTTCCTTCTCTGTTGCAGGACCTCGTTCTCCCGCATGGTCATGCTGAGCACAGTCGTCACCACGCTCTTGTCGTTCGTCAAGCCCACTGCCAACGCCTACGCCCTCAACTTCTTCGCCCTGCACATCCTCTACTCAGTGTGTCTCGAGCTTAAGAGGTACGCGCCAACGTAAACGTCTAGATCTTATATATATAACCAAAAACTGCACACCACGAAGAGGTTTATTCCTTGTCTATAAAACGGCATCCGTCATATAAGGGGAACGTGTCTCTAGATCCCAGACAGTTACGTATTGCCGCTTTAAAACATTTTATTTCGAGTGTGGTGTGATCAACAAAACAATAATATAAAAGAATTTCGGTTGGAAGGTTCCTTATTTTCGAGATTTGTATTTATTTATATAGAAATTTTGAGAAAAGAAAAACAGAATAGGCAAGTATGCAAGCGTGCTAAAAAAACTAACTTGGTATTTGATCCACAGGCTAAGGAAGAGGATTAGGGCCATCATAAAAAAATCTTTTTAGAGTTCTGACTGTTTCAAAATTCTGACATTTGCTTCAGAATAGTTTTTTGTTTCTCAGAATTTGAACTTTTTTCTCTCAGAATTTGAACTTTTTTCTCTCAGAATTTGAACTTTTTTTTCAGAATTCTGTTTTTTTTTCTCAAAATAATAAAATAATATTAATAATAATATTATTTAAAACGCCTATAATAATCAAAATAATAATTAATCATTATTAACAGAAAAGAGAGAATGAAAAATAAGTCATTAAAAAATAATAAAGAAGACAAGCACCAAACACACATTTACTAGACATGGTGATTAACATACTGTATGTAATATAATGTACAAAAATGCTTGTTTAAGGATTAATGATTAATGGTATGGTAAATAAATAGATGATGATCTAGCACTTAGGGCAGCGTAAAATACATGACATACTGTATATAGTAATATTTTTCATTTTAGAAGATAAAATTCTAAATCCTTGTCTAAAGAAGCAGAGGTCAGTTTAATATGATGCATGATGTCGTATCCAGTGATACCTGATCATGTCCAATACCTGATCATTGTATCAGGACTCGCATGAATAATTTTTGTCTTTTGTCATACCGTTTCTTTTTCTCCAGCTGTACAGACCAGCGAGTGCTGCGTTTGGCGCGCGCCTCCATCGTCCTGTGGGTGCTCGCCATCTCCTGCTGGATCAGCGACCGCTTCGGCTGCAGCTTCTGGCAAAAACTCAACTTCTGCTACCTGCACGGCATCTGGTACGAGCTGCTAGCGCCATGCAGATTTACACTTCACTCTCACCTGCTGTACTGCAGTCCTGAACGAAAACATCCTTTCTAACCTAAAGAGATCTGGTTATAAAAATCGTGCATGCAACATTAACCTTAATTGGCTCTTAAATGCTTTATTAAATTGAGTGAAGCTCATTATATGGACGCATTCATTCAGCAATTTCAAAATTCAAAATGTTTTAAAATGAAGAGTTTGCATGTTCTCCCTGTGCTTGGTGGGTTTCCTCCGGGTACTCCGGTTTCCTCCCCCAGTCCAAAGACATGCAGATTAGGCTTAACGGTTCCAAATTGCCTGTAGTGTGAAAGTGAGTGTGTGCATGCTTGTGCCCTGGGATGGATTGGAACCCCGTCCTGGGTCAGGAAAACATAAGCTGGTAAATACACCAAGCAATTAAAATGAAATAAAATTACTCAAATGTTTTTTTATACGAAGCATTGTGATAGCAGTGATTTGAAATGAAACCTTATGGGAGATTTAAGAAATAGAAAAATATGCATACTTATTTATTCTGTATATTTCTTTATTATTTTAAAACGTGATTGATGTAAGGTGTAATGTTTAGTGTAAACAGTAGGGGGAGCAAATGCACCCTTTTCTCCTGCTCTGGGTTTAGAAAACAAACCATTCAGTACAATTCATCAGAATAATAATAAATTTTATTAGTCTATTTCATTTATTAGTCTATTTATTTTGCTAAAAAAGTAAAAGCCAACAAAAATACCTCACAAACACTAGACTAGCTGATTATTATGTATTTTATAATAATCCAAAGTTAAAATTTACATTTTAAATGTTAAATTTCCTAACAGAAGTAATAGAAGTGTTTTATTTCTCTTAGAGAAGTATAGAGATTCACTACCGATTTTTTCGATGTATCTTTATATATTGTGTTATATATTTTATATTTTCCAATGCTTGTCATAACATCGAGAAAACACTAAGGGTAAAAACACTGTTGTCCTGAAGGTGGAGCTAAACCTCTGATGCTGGAGACTCCTTACATGAATGTCTCGTCTGATAAGAAAAAAAAAAAAAAATCAACGATGATACCTTTACTTTGTTGATGTAGCGACTAACCCTAACGTCCTGTGTCTGTTTTGTGTTTTGCTGACTGAAGGCACATCCTGATCGTGGTCGCTACGGCGTACGGGAGCACGCTGATCGCCTACCTGGACGCCAGCCAGGAGATCCCGTACTCGCTCCCCAACCTGCAGTACTGGCCTCGTGATAACTGGGCTCTCGGGCTGCCCTATATCGCCGTCAAGGCCTCACCTAAAACTCAGAAAAGATGCTAGCTGAGTGAGCAGAATATGGAGGAAAGGAGGTGGTGTATGTGGGAATGAAGGAGGTTGTTTTGCTGCCTCGCTGAAACACTGTAAATCCTGAACGACTTGATCATGATCATGATATTCTCTAGGTATCACAACAGCCAGGGTGTGTTTGTTCGTTTGTGTATGTGTGTGTATGTGTGATGACAATACACTGTGTATGTTAATACATGTCATTCTGAAGCGTCTTCTTCGAGAAGACTAGATGAAGTTTACTCAAACGCAGCCAGAGTTTCCGTCTGACTCCCACCAAGGGCTGGTCTGTATTTGATACTTGTATTAATGTTACGCTGGTGAAATCCAGTACATAAGGTGCTTTAATGATTGGTTTAAAGACAATGCTTAAATACACAAATGTACTGTGTACACGTATATACAAGAGGTGTTCAAGTCAAAGTGGGACAGTGCTGAATAGCAGAACACAGTTCTGAGAGTAAAAACTTCCTTTATTCCTCAGCATAAGCCCCTGCTACACTAATGCACTAATCCCGGCGCTTCACTAGTGCTTGGATACCAAGGATAAGAAACTCTGGCCTCCCAGGAACTCCTGATCATTCCCCTACGTACGCACTTCATTCAAATGTTTGCGCCGATCAAATGCTTTACTGCGACTCTTCACTGTACCGCGCTGCTTGAAGTCTTCTGTGAACGTCAATCGCTTTTACACCTTCACTCGCAAGTCCCGGTTTGACTTGAACACCCCTTGCACTTAACTTTTGACAACTGTGATGCCTTACATTTACTCAGGAACCTACACTATATAGTCTTATACGTGTTTAAAAATGTTTATATGTGGAAAATAAAAGTTTCACCCTAAAACAGTTTTAGGAAGGAGTGAAAAAGTATTTTTGGAAAGAAGTCACTGGAGGAGGGTTAAAACCTGTCAGGCTTTATAGCTATTACACGTTTAAGGCATGATAGTGATTTGATCAGGGATTATAAAATGTAAAGTGTTACTTCTTCATTTCTAACAGAGCTGTTATTAATGTGATGTTCCCTGCCGAAGGAAATGATCATCTGATCTCGTTACATACTGTAGCTGCTCCAATGCAAGAGAGAGGACAGGAACTTGTTCTGTGCACGTCCCTTATCATCACATGTAGCTATAAATGGATGAAAAGTGTAATATGTTGATTTTCAATAAAAATATTGGTATTATTCTCACATTTCATTCAGTTTTTTTTTTCACTCTTGAAAAGCATAGGGCTTTATTGACTGAATTATTAATCAACACGTATATTATGTATTGTTCAGGGTTTATTATGAATGTTTATTATGAATATATATAGGATAAAATTATTATATTAATATAATATACATCATACTATTTTTCTTTTCCTGAAATGTGTATACATTTTTGGATTATATATACCGTGTTATCCAAAAGTTTAGGCACCCCTTGATAAATAACAGATTTTCGTTTTGTTTTTGTTTTTTTTGAAAAGATGTGAATACAGTCTCTCTTGGACATGGAAAAAATGCCCAATATTTTCAGCAAACATTGATGCATAGTTACTTCTTATGCCATCAAAAAAAAAAATCTGTTATTTATCAAGGGGTGCCTTTTGCATAACACTGTATATACTGTATATCAAAAATGTATACACATTTCAGGAAAAGAAAAATAGTATGATGTATATTATATTAATATAATTATATATATAGAGAGAGATATAATCAAATATATATTGAATATATCAAATATGTAGATGATATGCATGTATATATGTATATACACTTTTTGATATATATACACACACACGCATATACACACATGTATATACACTTTTTGATATATATATACATGTATATACACTTTTTGATATATACACACACACCAGGAAAATAAAAACTTATTAATATTTTAATACTAAATGTATTGCTTATATACATAGATAGATAGATATGAAAAAGGGTTGGATTCAAATTTTCATTTTTTTATTGTTAGAATTTCAAACCTATATCTATCTATCTATCTATCTATCTATCTATCGCCAGTATACTGAAGGATCATGAGTTAAAAATTAATGAAGTATAAACTCAAATACTCTTAAAACCCAATCTAATATTAATTCACTAATATTGAAGCTTTTCTGTGCTTTCAGTATATGCAAATGTGCCTAATTTATAGTGCAAGAGAAGAAAAGAAAAGTGAGCAGCATGTCAGAAGCCTGACGTCCTGCTGGGAATAAAAGAGTTATTAAATACGGGAGCCCCAGTGGGGGATTAAAGCAGCGTGATGGAGACAAGGACAGAGAAGCAGAGCCAAAGACTCTCTCTCTCTCTCTCTCTTTCTCTCTCTCTCGCTCTCTCTCTCACACACACACACACACACAGACACACAGACACGGTTCATCCAGAGGGACTCCAGCAGTGACATAAACCCTCTCACTCCTGCTGCTTTAGTCATAACAGCCTGCCGGCGCAGGAGTGTGTGGAGCGGGCTGCTGGCCTAAGCAGATTTCTCTGAGTCTTTCTGCATTGTGTGAATTCGTAGCTTTGATTCCAGTGCCAGAGCTCCAGGTTTGGGTTCACGTCCCATCTGCTGAAGGCTCTACGGCTTCGCTTGATGGTCATCCGTCCACTATGAGACAGTGCAAGAACAATAAAAGAGCTATAAAACATTGTCAAGATTTGAGACTACAAAATTCTTCTGAAACATAGAGAATTTAGGGTTTACATTTTTGTTCAATATGTTAAAGGCAGACGCTTTGAGGAAATACAACAAGAATATGAAAGACTTGAACTTGATCATCACCGCTGCAAGCTTTTTTACACCATCATGGACAAAATTGTACATAAATTATCTACAAAAAAATTGCACCTTTCAAGAGAAATGGGTCCACTTGTATAAACAGTATATATATAAATTTATGTCTTATTCAAATATTATATAAATATTTGAAAACAAAGCAGGTATGGGAAATTATTGCCACTCTTTAACAATTTTTTCATTCATTCATTCATCTTCTGAATAGATGACACTGGATATTAACTGTGGGGGTGCAAATAATTTTGAAACAAGTGTTTCACAAGTTAACAAAAGAGTTAGAGAGAGAAAGAGAGAGAGATTATAACTCATAAATGAATAAATACAACTGACCATTATGCATCCTAACATAAGATAGAAGTCAATATAATATAATATAATATAATATATTTAAAATTATATTTTAAATTATATTTGATCACCTTTCATGTATGTGTGCATATTACTGTTGTATTACAATCATGTTAAGACTACTCTATACACCACAGCCTGCCTAAGCAACGGTTACATCACAAATACCTCCTTGTTAATTAGTTATGGCTCTAAATTTCGGAGCACATAATATCATTTTCAGTCTAATGAAGGGTACAGAGGTAGGGAACATATTCTATTTGAGATCGGGCCGTAACCAAGAATCCGGGCAAACCCTTGCTAAATACCGGTTACTGAGTAGGGAAGTTCCGCCTTCCAAATCTTTTGATTGGTTCAAGTTCAAAGATGCTTCGTTCTGATTGGTTCGACGCGCTGTCGTTTAGTCGCGTGCGAGTCAGGAGTGAAGGAAAGTGGGTGAAAAAGGGGGAGGGGAGAAAAATGGCCGTGCCTGGCTTCCGGTTTTTCTTTCTTTTCTTTTTTTTTCGGGGGGCTGAAACTGACACACAATGAGTCGGGAGGAACAACGGCCTGAGAAAACACACGGCTTCTGTAGATAAACACAGGGATCAGGGGCGAGCCGGGGAACATGGAGGATCAGGTAATGACTAGCTGGGGTTTGCGTTTTCTCCACTTTTACAAAAGGTTTGTTTGGGAGTCTACAGTCGGGGCTGGGTGTAATGTAATGGGTGAAAACGAGTCTCTCTCTCCTACACTCTTACTCTCTCTCTCTCCCTCTGCCTCACACACACACACACCCTGCAGCCAACCTTGTCTATTCAGCATTAACACTCGCTCGCGCACAATACCACATGCTAGCATGGTAAACTAGCTGCATTTCGTACACCCTGATGTAAACACTGATGTGCATGTTTTTTTTGTTTTTTTTGGCCTGGCCGCTAAAACCCGACACATGAATGTGTTCAAGTGTGTGTGAGTATATGTGTCTGTAAAACAGAGAGAGGCATGCGTCGGGTTGCAAAGACTTTTATTTTGTACATAAATAATTCTTAAATACATAATAATAGTAATAATAATTCGGTTCTATCCGACGTGCTGATTCGTGCTGAGTGCCAAACGCCTCGTTATCCGATGTGTAGTGCACTACTCAGTGCGCTTACGTCATTATCCCGCGCGCGATGCAGTGCGCATCCTCGTGCGTCGCTGACGCCGATTGGAACGCGCCCCATGCCTGCTGCGTTTTTCCCTCGCCGGGTTTTCCGGGGGTGCGTCCCAATCCGACTGCACACTATATCGCTGAGCACCCTCGTTAACAGGAGATTTGTATTTGTTCACACCTTGTATCTTTTTTTTCTTCTTTGAATTAAAATTCCTCTACAAAATGTTCCATCCTGACTAAAATTTCTTGATAATTTTAGGCTATTAGTACATTAGCTAGCAGCACGGTGGCGTAGTGGTTAGCACAGTTGCCTTGCACGTCCAGGGTCGAGGGTTCGATTCGGTGCATGGAGTTTGCATGGTCCCCCCGTGCTTGGTGGGTTTCCTCTGGGTACTCCGGTTTCCTCCCCCAGTCCAAAGACATGCAGATTAGGCTATTTGGTGTTCCACGATTGCCACCGTGGTGTGAGAATGTGTGTGCGAATGTTGACTGGAGGTCCCGCCACGGTCGAAAAATGGGAATAAATACAATGGTAATCACCACTGGCCTCCACAGTCCCTAGTTGGCCTATAGAGGTTCCTAGATGTATGTATGTATGTATGGATGGATGGATGGATTAGTACATTTTGCATCTTTAAAAGAGCAACAATGGTCGGGTCCAAGCACCTGTGGTATTGCCACCCGGGCGCACCAGAAAGACAGTGGCCACATGCATCTAAAGGGGAAATACCAATACCATTAAGAAGTCATGTATGACTGTATAATTATATATAACTAAGGAAGTTATTAGCCACTTTTCGCCACAAGTTTAAAGCCTCACCCTGGATGAAACGTTTGAGAGATCAAAAATCCCATCACTACTTTGCATCCTCAATGTCTGGAGATTATATTGGAATCAGTTTAGTGGTGACAGTATAAATCCCCTAGGAGGAGTACATCAAATTCCATTGTGTGCATTTTGCAAACAACCCAAAATAACTGACTTCCTGTTGAGTAGAGCCAATTACATGCATAGCGAAAGTCAACTAGATCTAATTGTGTACCAGATATTACATGTATATATGCAAGTATGTATGAGCTATACAGCAAAACTTCCTGTGTGAACGAACGCTCAGGTGTCCCTAATGCCAGCAGATTCCGAACTGTTGATTCAGCCACGGTGAGGCTTTTTTGAGACCTCAAAAAAAAAAAAAAAAAAATTTAAGAACAAGAGGGCCCTTTGCATACTATGTCTTTGTGCTTGGGTCCCACCTGTGTCTTGAGTTCTCTGTGGTCTTTGCTAGCCATTTTTCTTAATTCACTGACACAATTTCCAGGTCAATGTTTAAACAATTGTCAGGATTTAGGGTTAAAAAGAAACAACAAAACTCACAATCTGTACATATAAGTGGAACATGCAAAAAAATTTTAGATGATTTTATAATCCTTTTATAAAATTGATTTGCCGATAAATCCTTGCAAGTGCCTGACCTCCGTACAAATGAAAGCTTGTTGCGTCGATATGGTTTCACAGGCGTCACAGTGTAGAATCAGATGATAACAGCACATCCTTTCTCTTGTGGTGCTTGTTCGGTTTGACTTTAACTCATGAAAACTTTGCAGGCCGCTTAGAAAACAAGCAACCTTTCTCAGCGTGGATGCACGAAACATATTACGGCATTATAAAAATTTTTTTTTAAAAAGGCAAGTTTCATCTACTTTTCTCCACGACATCGCCAAATCAAACCGGTTCGGATCGCTAAACAAACCTTGTCTAAGGATTGTAGCAAAACCTGGGGGAAAATGTTATGTCGAATAAGAACATTTTAAAAATCTTGATGCTTTCAGAATCAGAATACATATAGAGTGATCTCTGGTGAGTGTCTAATCAACATTCCATACTTTACGCAAGTTAGATGTTTAATTTTTTTTGACCGCTTCTTTTTTCATTTAATAACAACAGTGTGATGCACTCTGTTGGTAAGCTTTTATGTAGATTTTGTTAGCCAAAAGAAAGATCAATTAATGGGTTGAATCCTTTATTTTGTGGTGGGGGGGGGGGGAGGATGTTGTTTGTTTTAAAATATACAAGAAAATCGTACTGTACAATTAATCATGTAAAAATCAACATTGTGATTTGGACTTGTAATTTTAAAAAAAACTTTTCAGATGATTAAATAAATATTACAAACATCCTCTTAATGAGATCATTTGTACCATTATTTGTACCATTATTTTTGAATACAAAATGGTCCATTTTAAGTTTCAGTCACAATGTGTGTCAGAATTATCATAGTGTGATATGTTGACCCAATGGTGCAACTCTACAAGAAAGTGAGAAGATACTTTAAATATTAATCATTTCGTAAATAATCCATACATTTAGTTTTTTTCTTTTTTACATAGAATGATTTCTTTATATTTTAGCCCTGGACTTTATTTAAAAAAAAAAAATTTTTTACCATGAAATCATGATGCTTTTAGATTGAGTGATCATACTTTGAAAACCCCACCCACCTACCACTCTGGATTAAACACTTTCTCGGATTCAAACCCACAGATGTTGAAAATTGTACCACAGAACAGAGTAGCAAAGGTTGCTGGTGTTTAGCTCGGGGTGTTATTCAGAGCACGATTCCTGGGTTGAGTAAGAACATGTTGAGTCAAATGTTTTGATTTACATCACATTTTCGTTAAATGACGGAAAGTAAAAGACCGGAGCTCAACAATTTTTATTAATATTTTTTTTTACATATTTGTTAAAATAAAAAAACAAACAGAAAAACAAATCATGTTTATTATGTTCATTCAGGTAAGAGAAAGGGGAAAGAGTTGCGTACTAGGTATTTTTTTAAATTGAAATAAATAATAAAAAAATATAAAGTGTTTTTTGTGTTAATTGGACTAACCCGCTATAAAGGTAGTGCGCATGTTTAAACGCGTCATGCTTAATACGCCGCAACTATTCGCTTATTAGGTCTCGCCACCTGCTTCACTGTACACATGGCTGATCTTACACGACAGGTTCTAATTAGGAGGAGATGACACGATGACATCAGGGACTGATAGGTATGTGGAAACGTCAACAGATACGAATATCTTGTAAATGCGATGTGAGGACAGAACACCACAGCACATCACAGACTTAATAATCAGACGATTTAAATCATCAGAACGAGGACCTAAGAAGATTGACTTCGGCCTGTGCGCAAGACGATTCTGAACATGTGGAACTTTCACCACATAAATATTGATGCAACCTTCTTCCTCGCAGTGCATCACAGCATATCCAGCTGCACAATCTGAGAAAAATAAATCACATTGTGAATATTATGACAAACATTACGATTGTGATTTAAACTGCGATAGATAAGTATTAAATTTACCATTTTTTATTTATTGATGCTAACACCAAATAAATGGACGAATGATCCCAGTAAGAAGATGTTTATTTATATTTACTTAATCAAATCTAAATGATTAAAAAAGTAATATAAATGCTTAAATTATAGACAAACTCTACATGAATTCCTGACTATGCACATTAATAGCATAGGTGGAAGCAAACAAACATTTAAAAAGATAAAGGGAGATGATTTGTCCTCTCACAACTTTAACAAATTGAAAGAATGATGCTAGCCAGAATTAGTCTTTTATTTACTTTGATGTTTTGGACAGAACCTCACAGCTCAACAAAATTATCATCAAGAGAGCAAATATACCGTGCTAGGGAATAATAATAATAATAATTATTATTATTATTAAATTTATATATATATTTAAAGCATGGTATTTAGAGATCACCCATTATGATATCATCATGATATCCAGGTGCTGATTCGATCTGTATTTTGCTTCTGAAAATACAGTCGACCACCACAAAGTCGCGATTCAGAGTTTGGCCACAGTCATTCGTGAATGTTTTTCTTAGAACCAAACTAATAATTGTTGACGGAAACCGCAAATATTTCTGCCTTTTTTTCATGACAGTATATCATTTTTCATGTATTTTAACAAAATTTGTAAATTATATTGTTCTTAGTAGAATTTACTAATTTCGTAAGATAAATGTCAACGTAAATTCAGCTAAATTTCCATATAAAATATAATACTGTATAAAATTTTTTAGTACTGTAGAGAGAACACAAAGAGAAAAACGCGGCTTGTGATGGTGAAGAAAACGTGCTTGCATCAATTACAGTACATATAGGGGTAACATCTGTATTTTATATTCTAGCACTGCAGAAGACACAGAAGTACCTTACTGTACAATATACGGATTTACCTTTACATTCTGTTTTTTTTTTAAAGGGTAATGTATTAACCTGAGTTTTGGCAGAATATTTATAGTTTAAACTATAAAAATACACTTTTATAAAAATTTTCTTGACCACATCCAAAGTTTATGTCTATGGTTTTCCACAGTTTGCCGGTGCTCTAGGAATGTTAGTAACCCCCGCAAACTGATGGGGGTGAATGTATTTATGTTGAATGTACTTCGATTTAATTTCAGCTCCTTTGCAAAAATCATTCGCTTCTACCACATTAAACGCAGTGCTGCCTGTGCCGCACCTCTCTGCAACATTTTAACATTTCGGAGCAGTGGTGGCTCAGCGGGCTAAGGCACTGAGTTACTGATCGGAAGATCGGCGGTTCGATTCCCACCTCAGCCAGGTTGCCATTGTTGGGCCCTTGAGCAAGGCCCTTAACTCTAACTGCTCCAGGGGCGCTGTACCATGGCTGACCCTGCGCTCTGGGACAGGAATTTCAGAGTGCTGTAATGTATATGTGACAAAATAAAGGCTTTACTTTACTTTACTTACTTTACCACCACAAACGCAAAAATAAATAAATTAGGAAGTAATGCATTTTTAAGTCAATGTTAAGATGCATGATGCGTAACAGATATTATATGCTAGTTTACCATATTTAGCCTCATGTTCAGATTTCCTAGTAATAAAACGGAGGACTGAAGCATTTTACTTGTCTGCTGAGGGAGCTAACCGTTGTTTATCACCTTGTTATCTTGTATTGGGTGATCTCAAATTATGCAAAAAAAAAATATATGTATTATTTCTCTCCTGTGAAGAAAGAACAGTACGTATCCAAAAATGTTGGAAATGAAAAAAAAAATAGCCGGTGATATATTTTTTAATCTATTTATTTTTTTGTCTTGGTTTTTTTATTTTTTTGTTCTTTGATACGATCAGAAACGCTCTAGTCCCCCCCCCCCCCGAGCCACGTTTTCGAGGAAAGTCTCCGAGTTGCGAAAGCTGCCTTCTTCAGATGTCCTCGATTGTAGAGAAGATGAGACAAAGACCGAGATGGTTGAAACGCACATTTTTAAGAAAGAACTTCTGAGGAAACTCAACATCCTTTGATGTTTGGGGGAGAAAAAAAAACCCCACGTGTTCGGCGTTCGTCTCATCGGCTTGCGGTGCGTCGCGGGTTAATCTGCTGTCACACACCTGCGTTAAAGGAGATAATCAGAAGGAGGGAAAAAAAGCAAACTGCACACTTTCCATGGCGTATCGGTTACAACACGCAGCTCTGTCACAAGAGTAGCGCTTAGAGTTTAAGATTAGATTAGATTCCTCAATGCAACATGTTTGTTTATTTGCTTTATCTGATATGGGAGGAAAAATTTTTTTTAAATGGTTCCTGCTACGGCAGTGATTTAAGTGACTAAAGCCAGTGATTAAATTTCAAAGAAATAACAGTATATAGAGCTATTGAATAAAGCACTTCATTATAGGGAGCATGTTGTTATAGGAAAGTAGTAAATGTGTTACACCGTTGTTATTATTATTAAAGAGTGAATAGAATCATTATCTGTTTATTATAGCAGGCCTGGGTGATGGTGCCAAAAACGTCTTTTGGTAACTTTCTGACCATTTGTCAATTACTGATTAAAATAATTCACATCTTCTACAGCCTTACTGACGTTCCTCCAAGAGATTTCCACATGTTAAAGGAGTTCCTGGGAGGCTAGAGGTTCAGACATGAAGCAGGCAGTTCGATCATCGCGGTCATGGCGTATTGAGAGAGCTTTCTACCTTGATGGAATCCAACCATTAATGTATAAGTACATTAGTGTAGCAGGGGATTATATAGAGAAGTAAAGGGAGATTTTACTGTATATCTAAAAATAAATTAGTTTTACCAGAGGTAGCATTTTCTGACATACAGGTAACTCCTTGGAAACATTTTTCAAGTATATGAGAATATAAACCCTATAGTTTTTAATACTGGTAGCTAGGGCTGTAGCTATCGAATATTTTAGTAATCGAGTATTATACCAAAAATGTAATCGATTAATCGAGTAATCGGATAAAATGCACTTTAGCTTAATTAAACAGCAATGTAAAATATATAAGAGAAACAAAGATTAATTGGTTTTCTTTTTAGAAAAATCTTTATTTTTTAAATGCATACAGGATTTTATCAAAAATAAACATGGTCATTATTCACAATACAAGGAATACCCTATATCCCTGTCTCCCCTATGCGGTTTGACTCGCAGCGAGATGCGGAGTTGGGCACCGTGAGCCGCTGCGACTTCCCGCCGACGTTCCGCAAAGTTCTGCAAGGTCCGCCACAAAAATCTAACATGTTTAAACATGTTTTTAAGGCGGTTTAAACAGATTTCATTTTTCGCGCAGAAAGATGGAAACGTAATCACAGCGCCAAAACTTGCGGTGAATCATGAAGACCCGTACTTCCGGCCACCGCGCAGGTCAGATAGGGGTATTAATGTTGACTGAGATTAATTTAAGTGCATTACAGCACCATACATTCTTATTTTAAAGCCTTTTCTCGGATGCAAAAAAAAAAAGTTTTTAAATGACTTTAAGGATAAAAAAAAACTAAGGCACACGTTAAAATAAATAATTACACAAAAACACTAAGTTGTGCAACTAAAAGTTTCAAAATCTACATCTCAGGCATAACATAAGCCTTTCTGTCGTTTTCTCTTGCTGCTTTCTTCTTCTCTTGGCCTCGCTGATAATTTTATTGCTCCCTTCCATTTCGCAGCCCGCAACAGAACGCTCGCGCAAATCAATACACAGCTAACTGTTTGCGTCTCCTTCCGCTTCGTGGGTGACCTAAGCGCTTCTTCTTCGTTGGTGTTTACTGTCGGCTTGCACCCAGAAGCGCGCTGTGTCAAAAGCGTGCTGTCAACAAATAATTGCACAAAAACAAAACGCAAGCTTTTAAAATTAATTAAACGAAGCTTTGAGGCAGAAGATTTTGCCTCGATAATTTTTTGTAATCGAATTACTCAATTTACTCGAGCAATCGTTCCAGCCCTACTGGTAGCTCTTTCTGATACTTTTTTTTACCCGTACTTTTAAGCGTTCTCTGTCAATCCAGAAGTCAAGTGTGAACTTAACCAAGCACATGAATAGAAACACACAAATGATTGGAGAAAACCTTTCATCACTCTAAAAGTCGATGGTAATAGTAGCACAGGCGTGACGTTAAAGTAGTGAAACTTGATGTATTGTTTGTAATGCGCTTGGGTAGAACAGACTGATGGGTAGGACGAATTTACAGAGCAACGACACGTTACCGCTTGGGATAAGTGAACATTTTGCTCTGAGCTCTTGTGGTTAAAACATAAATCCGAATCATTCGAGAAAATCGCCCAGCACCTGTTTATAGCTACCCGTGGACAAGGTAGTACTTTAACACTGCGTCTCACTTTTTCAAAACAAAATTGCACTGTTCACTGAGAAAACCCGTTGTTAAAGTTGCAGCGAAACTGGAGACTCCTTCCGTAGACTTTAGAATCATTGCGAAGTTCTCGCTCGAGAGACGCCCACGTTCTCTCGTCGTTCTCACGCCGTGCTCATGTCCACGCTGTCTCGTTTCACTTTTCACTTCCTGGATTAGCCAGGTCACATTAGCGAATCCACAGAGAAGAAAAAAGAAACCTGATGTAATTAGATTTTTAATAAACATTATTCAAGAGATACAAGCGAATGAAAAGTAATTACGTTAACTTGATTGACAAAATTAAAAAGTGAACACAAAATAATTTAATATCTGAAACTGCACAGTTTTTTTTTTCTTTCCTCTGCCACTGTTTTTAATCAAGACAAATTTTACTAAATGATTTGGATGTTGGTCAGTTCTCACCCCAGCCCCGTGATATTTCAATATGTCAGTAGTCTTCGATATTTTTATGGGATATGGTTATGGGAGTGTGTGCATGCGCGCATGCACTAGACACACTAGATGCTAATTAGGTTTATTTCCGTCCTCATTATCATAGTGAGATTCTCGTTAGCGTGATAGCTCCACAACGAGTGCTTGATTAGTGTGGAGTCGTTATCATAACCAGCAGGTGAAGTGATTTTGAACCATGGTCAAGGTCACAGCAAGGTCAAATGTCTAAAGAATGTTTTGTTTGTTTGTTTGTTTTTTCCCTTAAATTTTGAGGGTTCAAGTAAATGACAATCCTGATTTTGTATATTTTTCCCCTTCCTTTTTAAAGCTTTAAGTCAAGTGTGTGTAAAGGAGGTGATTGGTGCTTGGGACCGTCGATATGTGATTATAATAATAATATTGGGATTATGTCATGCTATGCTTTTCTGAGATATCATGATAGCTTATGCTTTTCTTTTTTAAAAAGGAAAAACACACACAAATTATCCATATTCTCCTCAGGTGTGTGTCTTTTTTTTTTTTTTTCTTACTTCCCTCATTCTCCGGCCCTTCACACTTCGCTTTGCTTAGCCACACCCCTTCATCACAGCCTCGGTCTCAATTTTTATTATTATTTTTTTTACATTTCAACCTACCTCCCAT
>JAAGKR010004566.1:46971-59716 GCA_011419295.1 Clarias macrocephalus
ACCTCAAAAAGCAACACGATCTAAAGAAATTTAAGAAAATGTGAATCACTTCATGATTTATTTTATATCTTAAATCTGACGTAGTAAGTTAAAAAAGTGTTTAAAAAAGTAACAATATAAACTATATGATAACACACTCTATATAACACTAATTATTTTTTTATATAAGAATAATTTTTGACTATTAATGCCGTTTTTTTTATATAGTAATATGAAAATTTGGCACATGGCTATGACTGAATGTAAACCTGTTTGTACAAAAGTGCTATTTTAATTCTGCAGATCAAATTCAATCTTCTAATGGCTAGACTTTGTGTGTGTGTGTGTGTGTGTGTGTGTGTGTGTGTGTGTGTGCAGTGCACAGTACAGGTGAAGCTGGAACTGGGCCACCGCGCTCAGCTGCGGAAGAAGGCCACGTCTGAAGGCTTCACACACGACTGGATGGTGTTTGTGCGAGGGCCCGAGAACAGCGACATCCAGCACTTCGTAGACAAAGTCATCTTCCGCCTGCACGAGAGCTTCCCAAAACCCAAGAGAGGTGCGTGTGTCCACTCGCAAACGCCTCATCACGTCTCCCAGAGCTCCTCCATCTTTCAGTTCTGGAGTATTAGTGTGTAGTTCAGAGCTGAATTAATGGGGGGGGCGTGGCTTCTAGCACCGTAACCGGACTTTGATCTGGGGGGGCGTGGCTTCTAGCACCGTAACCGGACTTTTATCTGGGGGGGGCGTGGCTTCTAGCACCGTAACCGGACTTTGATCTGGGGGGGGGGGGGGGATTTCAAACATTCACTCTAGCCACCATGAGAGTCTGAGCAATTAATACAATTCATGAATTAGCAAAGACTCCCGATTCGATATTACATACATTTCTACATTTCCCTTTCGATTTTGTTACAATTTTTAACTTTCAAGAGTAATTAAATGTCGCCCGTTCCTTATAACAATCTCATCAAGCGGAGCATTTAAACAATACTAACTGACGTCAAATGCAGGAGTTTAACATTTAACTTCATATTAAATTTAACAAAAAGTTACATTTATAAAAGTTACACGGGTTTGTGTCAAACTTGAGTATATAGAAAATGTGTATATAGTTCAATAGGATTTTACAGAAACGGCGACATTTTAACTCCTCAAATGCCTTCAAAGTCTCAAAGCTCAACCCGACAGCGAGCGCACGGGGTCGAGCGGCTTCTAGCACTGGCACGCGATGTTCGAGTAATTAGCGCTCGCGGTGTTTTTGATACGGGGGTAAGCGCGTGTAATGAGTGCGTTTGAGATTAATTCGCTCACAGAGAAAAAAAAAGAAGAAGAAAAAAAGCTAATCAGAGAGCTAACACAGAGCTTCTGCTCTCTTGGTACTTATCGGTTATACGGTTTGCGCCAAAATATACAGTACTGAAACTCGCGCATCTCGGACGCGCATTTGCGTTCGTCGACGGAGCACATCTCCAGACCCACGTGCTCCCAGTAGTGAAAAGGAAGTCGCATCATGCAGTTGTGGTTGGTCATGGGTTGAGGTAAAAGTCTTCATAGTTGAGTATTGTTTCTGCTCATGTGTAAGCGGTTGTGAACGGATGTATTTAAAAAAGGTGACCGAAACCATTCCTTTACTTGTTATCCTGCATCTTTCAGGAGATATAAACAGTCAGATGACAACGAGGTGATATTGTTCGTCATTTCTATTCAGTACTGTACATGAGGCCGATCACGCGGACCATCAAAGTGAAAACCAGACGAATCACTGTCTGGTCACTGTCCCATCCACCGGTTCATCTCTATTAGAAATCTAAACCTATTTTTTTCTTTAAAAACTTGCGAATCGCTACAAGAAAAGAATTGCGATTAATGACTAAATAGATTTTTCCCCTCATGCCTAGTTCTTAGTGGTGTAGTGTTGATTGTAGTAAATGGAGTAGTATGTGTAACAGTAGTCAGTAGTATGAGTATCAGTACGTCATGCGCTGTAGTAAAGTGTAGAGTTGTGTAATAAACAGGTAATGTAGATGAAATACAACAGCATCACTACAAACAGCTTCGTCTCCTGAAGTCTCCGATGCGTCACAGCTCAATACCGCTTATCTGATACACACTAGATGTGTGTGTGTGTGTGTGTGTGTGTGTGTGTGTGTGTGTGTGTGTGTGTGTGTGTGTGTGTGTGTGGGACGGTCCTGACTCAGATCAGAACGACCCACAGTCATACGTAATGTTTCTTTCACATCAGGTGATGATTCATTTTCAGTACATCGCATTTCAGTACCTAGAAATAACCAAAGAGTTCATGATATTACACGCGAGCTGCTTCTGGGGATCCTACTGCCTTCAGTTCTAGTCATAATATTAATGTACACACACAAACACACACTCGAGTACTGTATTCATCATTGTCAGACCTCGGCGGTGTGTGAATATTTGAGTCAGGTGTGTTAGATTAAGTTGTAACTAAACTCAGTAGGACAGACGGGTTTGAAGGCTTGGGGCAAAGGTGAGCTGTGTTGACCTGTGAAATGGAAAACGGCAGACTAATTGTGTGTGTGTGTGTGTGTGTGTGTGTGTGTGTGTGTGTGTGTGTGTGTGTGTGTGTGTGTGTGTGTGTGTGTGGATTGCAGTGTGTAAGGAGCCTCCGTATAAAGTAGAAGAGTCGGGATACGCAGGATTTCTAATGCCTATAGAAGTCTACTTTAAAAACAAGGTGAGTGCACATGGTCTGGATCTGCTGCATTCTCTCTCTCTCTCTCCCCCCTGCTTCCCCTCCCCCTCTCTGCCTGTCTCTCTCTCTGCCTCTTGCTTTCTCTCTCTTGCTCTCTCTCTCTCTCCCTTTGTTGCTTCCCATCCCCCCCCCCCCACTGTCTCTTGGTCTCTCTCTCTCTCTCACTCACACAAACTCGCGCGCGCACACACACCCACACATCTGTTTCACACAGTTTCCCCTCCTTTCAGGGTCATAGGTTCTTCCTCTTGACCACATATTGAAGTATTTTATCTCCGGCAGTGTGTGTATAGAGAGCTCATAGAGATGACACACACACACACACAGACACACACACACACACACACACACCGCACATGCACACACCGGGTGTGTTTAAGTAGAGAGATGAGAAGATGTACGAGGCTGATAAACACTGGCCTGAAACACAGTTGTACAGGCCACATGGTCTCTTTCTATCTCTCTCTGTGTCTCTCTCTCTCTCTCTCTCTCTCTCTCTCTCTCTCTCTCCAGCTCTTCTTATCTGCAACACTTCCTTCCGGACCGTATCACTTACAGCAGTTTCACAAAGAGAACTTTTTTTTTATTATTATTACTATAAAGCTCTGGTGGTCAGTTTCCCGTCGTGCTCCGATAAAAGCCTCTGGAGCGACACATTTCACCCAACACGCCTTCCCTTTGGCTAAACATTCACCTTTTTTTTTTTTCTTTGTCACCGCAACCCATAGAACTCCTTCCTTCCAAATTTCTGTCCCTCCCCTGTTTTCAAACTTGTCCTGTTCGTTTAGCACATTGTTCGTCCAAAACCCATCTCCCTCTATTTCAAACGTTCTTCTGAAGTGCCTCCTTACTTTTATTTTTTTATTTTTTTGTATTCTCCCTAATTTACTCATTTCCAATTCCCACTCGTGACTGGGTCCAACATTAAGCGCTAAGTGCCTCCCATCTCACTCTGCTGAGAGCGCGGGGCCAATCACCTCTCACCCGGGAATCGTACTAGCGATCTCTGTATGATGGGACGAGCACTTTACCACTGCGCCTCTCTTTACATATGCCTCTCCTCTACTCTCACTTTCTTCCTTTTTTCCCCCCTTTACCTCTTCCTTCCTTATGTCTTTCCATCATTGCATCCATCCAAACTCCCTCATTCTCTTCTGTTCTCTTTCCAAAACCATCTTCAGACCAATTGTTCTCCTGAACTTCTTACTTTCGTCTCACCACCATCCTAATTTACTCCCTCCTTACTCTCTTCTTCGCATACCACTCACTTCATCCCTTCCTTCTTTCCCCTTACTTTTATATACATATTGTCCTGTCTTCTGTCTTTCCTTATTTCCTTCCTTCTGTCCAAACTCACTCTCTTCTTTCCAACTTCTTTTCTTCCTTCTTCTCTCTCTCTTTCTCTCTCCCTTACAGAACGTCAGAACTTCCTACTTTCCGTTTAAACACTCCTCCTTCCAACCATCCAAATTTACTTCCTCCTGGTCTATTTTCAAACCTCCGTCCTCTTTTGTTTCCTGTTCCGTACTTTCTCGTGACCTTCCCAAGCGCCTTGCATTCAAACGCACTTCCTCCTGTCCTTATAAATTTTCCAGGATTTATATTTATATAATTTTAAGCATTTATCTTAATCTTCTTCTGTGCTCACCAAACATTCTTTCTCAACTTTCTAAAAAAAAAAAAAAAACAATTGCAAAGTTGTTGTCTTTTCACTTATTTAGATGTCTTTCTCTCTTTTACTCTCTTCCTTTTTCCTCCTACAGTCGTGTGTAAAAAGTTTAATCTTTTTTTTTGTTTGTTTCAGTATGTTTTGCGTTCTCTTGTTTTTTTTTTTTACGATCAGATGATTTTTGTTGTTTCTTCACCAGAACAGTGTAGGTCTTTCTTTTAGTTTTTTAACTTTTAGTACTCATTACTAACTTTCTTCAGACTTTTGATTTGTGAATCTTAGTTACAATTTTTATCAGCTTACTTGGTTACAAAGTTTTATCTGCCTGTGTGTGTCTGAATAGCGTCCTAACCCTGAATCTAAATTCTCTGCAGGAGGAGCCGAAGAAGGTGCTCTTCAACTACGACCTCTTCCTGAACCTGGAGGGCAACCCGCCTGTCAATCACCTGCGCTGTGAGAAACTCACCTTCAACAACCCGACCCGAGACTTCCGCAAGAAACTGGTCAGAGCCGGAGGAGTGAGTGAAGGGCTGAAGGGGGACCGACGACTTTATGATCACATGTAGTTCTATACTAATGTATAAAGCGGTACATTTCAAATCATGATGTGATATTACAACGAAGCGTTAATTAACATGAAATGGTTGGCATGGTGATGTAGTGCTTAGCACCGTCGCCCCGCACCTAAAAAAAAAAAAAAGTTGCATCATTCCAGTTCAAGAAAAGAGAAAAAAAAGTTTCTACTGGTTCTGTGCTACCGTAATAAAATCCAAACATTCAGTCATGCAGCATTTTTTGACTGAAATTGCAATCAAGTATGTAGCTTAGCAGCACGCTAGCAAGGTAATATTAGGGTTTTTAATTTACATTTTTTTATTATTATAATATTGAACGTATAAAAGTAAAAGACTGGATTATACAAACATCTGTCCGCAGTTAAATAGAAGATACACAATATACGCAAACTTAACAAAAATATACAAATAAATAAAAGCAGTAGTAAAGTATAGAGTAAACTAACAAATAAATAGACAAATAACTAACTAAAAAAAACGGGAAAGGAAATAAAAATAAAGAGCAGAAAGAAATGCGGATGATATTAGTGACGACTCTGATGTCGCATGTTTGACGTCAGGGATGGAGCTGATCGCTGGAGAGACTAGTTCGAGTCGAGGGGGCGTTTTCTGTGGTTTTTACCACCTGTAGGTGGGAAAGTTCAGGTTTCAGCATCACGTCAGATGCAGCATGACTTACTGGTTATTAACTCTCACGGGGACTGACTCGTAATTGACTGAACCCGATCCAGTAACAAAGTAAGTAAGTATTTTGGAAATGTGTATAAAAAGTCAATTTTATTTTAGTTTGTGCTTCAGTTAAAGAAATTAAACTTTAAAATTAGAACCTTTTAATAGGGAGAAAAACATTGTTTGTTTTTGGATGATGTTTATCGTTGTGGTATCAAAAAAAAAGTAATATCCTTCCAGATCAACAAAATAAAAAAATAAAAAATAGATTCTTAAATCTATTCTTGGCATCTTAAATGCTAAACAGGAAAAAGCACTAAGCTGAATGTAAAGGGTGTATTTTTGAGGGACTGTCCTTACCCCTGCTCTGCTTTCTTTCCCAGATCATCGTGTTGCCCGAGGGGGCGGAGTTAGTGTCCAGGCCGAGTCCAGACTACCCCATGCTTCCCACAATCCCCCTGTCTGCCTTCTCCGACCCCAAGAAGAGCAAAAGCTCACAAGCTCCCAAGGTCCATATCAGCCACACCTTCCTGCTTTTTTTATTTTTTTTATTTTCCTCTTTCACCAAAATCACGAGTTAAATCTCTCTCTCTCTCTCTCTCTCTCTCTCTCTCTCTCTCTCTCTCTGTCTGTCTCTCTGCAGGAGCTCACTAAAGATAACAGCGGCATTTCCAAAACCCCAAAACCTCACAAGCTGGCCAAGGAGCACCGCGAGCGTCCACGCAAGGACTCCGAGAGCAAGAGCTCGTCGAAGGGAGACGCCGAACGAGACAGCAGCAGCAAAGGTGCCCGCGAGCCTTCGTCGTTCTCCTTATCGTCGTCCTCCTCCTCCTCCTCCTCCTCAAAGAAGCCGGAGATCAAAGTAAAAGAAGAGAGCAAAGCTCCTCCCAAAGCTGCTTTCAAAGAGCCCAAGCTGACGCTCAAGGAGCCCAAGATGGAAGGAACGAGCCCTAAAGGAGGAGGTCCGGGCGGAGGAGGCGGCGGCGGTGGTGGTGGTGGAGGAGGAGGAGGAGGTGGTGGCGTAGTGGCAGGCGGAGGTACCGAGAGCAAATCGGCGAGCAAGCGCCCTTCCAACGCCGACTCGCCCAAATCCAGCATTAAGAAACCCAAAAAAGGAGGCGGGGAAAGTCAAAAAAGTTCAGGGGGCGGAGTTTTTCCAGGCACCTCCCCCCGGGTGTCGTCGTCCTCGTCCTCCTCGTCCATGGCTCCAGCTGCAGGTTTCGTGGACAAGAAGAGCTCGAAGCAAAGAGGGTCCTGGCTCAAGGTCAAACCCGAGACCCCGGAGGTCAAAGAGCAGAAGAAGCCGCCCGAGTCGGACGAGTCGAACTCTGACGACGAGCTCTCGTCCAAGTCTGAGGTCAGAGCGAGATCAGCGCTGCAGATGGTGAAGACTGAGCGTTAAGACGCGCACTTTCATTTATAATCCGTTCACATTCGCATCAATAGTCCACTGTCTTTTGCATAAAGCGAACGAGTTTCATTATCGATGCACAGTTGGTCGAGTGTCATTAATTCTCTCTCTCTCTCTTTCTCCTCACCCCCCCCTACCCCCCCATACCTACGGCAGTCGGCTCCCTCCAGTCCGTCGAACTCCAGCTCCAGTTCGGAGTCCAGCTCTGACTCGGACTTTGAGCCGAAACAGAAACAAGGCCAAGGTGAGAAACCGGGTGTGGCAGTCAGTCATGAGCTGCACACGGGGCCGAGGGGTTTTGCGTTTATAACAACGTCACATTAATTTGAACATTAGGAACACAATAGGAAAGCTTTTTTACTTTTGCATTAAACTCTCTCTCGCTCTCTTTCTCTCTCAGTTCAGTTCAGAAGAGCTTTATTGGCATGAATGTTAACAAATATATTATATTGTTGCCAAAGCAATTATAAAACATTGATTACATTATAAATAACATCAATCTGAATTTATAAACATATTAAATATGAAAGAATATCATAGTAGATAACCAACAGTAAAACAAATTAAAAGATGTATAACATCAGTATCAATAACAATATCAATAACTATCTGAACAGTAGTGATTTTAAATTGCCGTTGGGGATAATCAGGATGTGTGTACGCGGTGTCTCGCTGTCTCTCTCTCATTCTTGCTGATCCTCATACACTCCCTCCCTCCCTTTTTATTTCCCATGCTATTTGTTTCTCTCTGTTTTTGTTTCTCTGTCTCACTAGTATGAACTATCTGACTTTCTGTCTCTCTTTATCAGTTTCTCTTTTTTTTTTCTCATGCTCATACACTCTCTCTCTCTCTCTCTCTCTCTCTCTCTCTGTCTCTCTCTCACACATTTTATTTCTCCCTCACTCATGTGCTATAATTTTTTTTCCATCTTTTGCTTTCACGATTCAGGATTTTAATCTGATCATTTTGATTGGCATGACAAATATTTACGTTCCTATTGCCAAAGTTCAGAAATAAGTTACGAGGAAATAACAGAAGTGGATTGTAAAAAAAAAAGTAATGTAGAGAGTGTAGAGAAAGTAATGATAAATAAACATGTATAAAATAAGAGTACAGACATTGTTTTCTCTACTTCTTTCTGTTTCTTTCTCATGCTCACCTCACGCTCTCTCTCTCTCGCTCTCTCTCTCTCGCTCTCTCTGCCTCTCACATTATTTCTCTCACTTTCATGCATTGTCTGACTGTTTCTCTGTCTCACTGACACTCTCTTTCTGTCTCACTCAAACAAACTCAAGCTCATTCCCCTCACATGCACTGCACAGTTTATCCCATCTGTCTCTCCCTCTCTCTCTCTCTCTTTATATACATATCTTGGTTTTATTTTTTAATCCCTTCTTGTGGTGTCCCACAGGACCTCTGCGCTCCATGGTGGAGGACATGCAGTCTGAGGAGTCTGACGAAGACGACAGCAGCTCGGATGACGAGACGCCGGTGAAGAACAACCCCCCTAACCGTGACGCCAGGTCTCTCTTTTACTCCGTATCTATTTTTCTCTCTCTCTCTCTCTCTCTCTGAGAGTCACTGAGTTGATCTGTAAGCCTCACTATTGCACAGTGAAGAGATAAAGGAAAGATTTGTTTGCTCAGTGTAAACACTGACCCGAGTGATCTGCTCACCGCTCCCTGTGTCGCAACCCGTAGCGGCGGTTACACACATTCCTCAGCTGATCTCGCGTAACTGACCTGCGGCAGCGCCGCGACCGAGACGAGCTCTGATCATACAGCTGACCTTGTGACCTCTTTCCATCTTCAGGCTAAGTTTAGACAGCGAGAGCGACAGCAGTGACGGACCTCATCGACCCAGCAGAGAACCGCCGCCCCCTGCGCCCAAACACACCCCCGCCTCCAATAATAATAACAACAACAAGGTGAGTCAATCAGTCGTAGCCATTCAGTGAGCTCCGTTCATGAGACTGGCATTGTGGGAAATTTAACTATTTCCATCTGTTCCTGTCTGGGTCTTTCTTCTTTTTCTCATTCTCTCACTTTTTTTTACGTTTATCCATCTACTGTATATTTCTCACGCTCGTTGTTCTTACACACTCTTGCACACCCACACACTCTGGCCTTTGTTTTATGCTAAGGATAGATGGATGAATGGATAGGTAGATGGATGGATGGATGGGTGGGTCGGCCTGGGATGCGTGTGGTGACTGGGGAGGGTCCCGGCTGATTCTCTGAGGACTCGTGACTGCAGTCGCTCGATAGTTCAGGCCTGGAGTTTCCTACAGTCTACCCGAGCGTCCAATAACGTACTGGACTCCATATTAACTTATTAACGTCCAGCCTCCTAACACACAGTATGAGTGCAGATCAAACCCTGCTGTCGGTTATCACTTAAATAATTCTTTTTATTGTGTAAAGCTGCTTTGTGACGAAAGAAATTGTTAAAAACGCTATACACATAAAATTTTATTGAATAGAATAGATGGGTGGATGGATGGATGGATACTTTATTGATCCTGAAGAAATTTGCAAATACTCTCTTTTTTTCTTCACGTCCCCTGTTTTGTTTTTTTCCTCTTTTTGTCTCACTTTTTTGTCTCTCTGACCATATTCTCCCTCATTTTCCTCCTTGCTCTGATTTTATTTCATTTTCTCTCACCTGATAAATTACTGTCTGCTTTTTTCTTTTTCTTCCAGATCTCTCTCTCTCTCTCTCTCTCTCTCTCTTTCTTTCTCTCTCTCTCTCTCTCTCTTTCTTTATTGATATTATTTCTCAAATTCACTCAAAGCCAGTATTAGAGCTAGACTAAAGAAAGGGGATCAGCAATAAAAGAAAAACATGAAAACACACCCTCTTACTCAAAATACATACACTACTATGTTTTGTACCATTTTCTTTTTATTTTTTAAAAAGCTCTGTCTGTTGTTCAGGTAACCGGAAGGAAAAGTCCCGACCCGTGTCTGAGGCAGGAGAAGGTTATGAAGAAGGGTTACGACAAGGTAGGAAGGGTAAATCCACATTTTCATTCTGCACTTCACACTTTTTACGCAACGTTAACAATCACAGGATGTTTTTACATCACACGCAGGGCCGCATTTGTGTATTATTTACATACTGTACGGTGATTGGTCAGGGGGGTGAATTAGCATAGAGCACAAGCTCAAGGGCAAACCAGTCTCCTTGGTTTAGTTAGGAAAAATTTTTTTTGGTAAAACCTTTACAGATTATGTCTCTGGACTTTTAACTTTTTAAAAATAATTTTCATAAAAGACTATTCTGTGTAAATCCTGAACACAAACATCAGTATAATGAAGTGATTTCATTTTAAACTCATTCATTTTCAATCTCTACAGTACGATTTCATCTCGCCGTAAAAACCATGAACCATATAAGATTTCTTAATTAGAACTGATCTTTAATTAATTTCTTTCTTTTGTATGCAGCAGGCTGTACGCATCCCGAGGACAGAACGCAAGTTTCATTTCATTTCATTCAGCCGTTATCATTAAAAATATATTAAATGCTCATAGATTTGCGCCTGGTGGGTGGAGGAAGCTGAAATTTGTACTATTGACTATTTTTCCTTAAAACTATTTTGCATTGCTGGCTTGAAATACAATTTGGACCAACGAACGAACATGGCCGCCAGCAGTAAATCAGAATTTAGCAGCTTATGAGTTTCCATAACTTATAAGCTTGGCGTATATTTAAGCATCATCACATGAGAGGGAGTGTTGTTGTGCTGGATATTGGCACAGCTGTGATGCTGATATCCAGTACAACAGCACGGGCTCAAAGTAGTTTTAATTTCTTACCGGTAGCCTAAAGTGAGGAGAATCAAACCAAGCAGGTGGTGGTCAGTCCTGAAACGTACACAATTTATTTTATATTTCCACTTATTCAACTTTAGAATATCTGCCTCGTTAAACTCCTGGATTCCAGGGATGAATCCCAAATAGAAAGCTAGCGCACTATGTAGGGTGTACAATCCCTTGTTCCACACTCCAAGTAGTGCCCTTGATCAGGGGTTAGAGAGAATTTTGGGATTCAGCCTTGTGTTGTTTCAGCTTTCTAGGTCGCACTAGGCAGAGGTACTTGGAAGGAGACAGCGTGTTGTTTAAGACGAAATTACGTTATATACGTAAATTACGTGTGGTGTTGGTGAAAGTGCTTCTGTGACTGGATGTGAATGTGGGGTTAAACGTTCCAGTGCTGTTACGCTCTATATCCACACTTGTGGGAAGGCCTCTCGTCCAATCAGATTTCTCAGTTGGCAATAATTGTACCATAATGCACGGGGGGTGTGCTGGTGGTGAGGAGGAGGGGTGTAATAACTATAAGAGTTAAATGTGCTTTAAAAATAAATTTGACTCGATTTGATAGAACTTCTTGTATGTCTTGAGTGACGGATGTCTCTAAGAAGTTTATTCGAAAGCTGTACCGATCTTTTCCGGTTTGACTGAATTGTCGATGTGTTTTCTCATTTGGTATTTTGTTTCTGGATATGTGGTTGTGCTTTCTGATTTATGTTGTTTTTATTTAGTTTTTTTATTTTTTATGTTGTTTTTGAATTTAGTTTTTCGGCTTTATTTTGTTTTTTGATTTTGTTGTTTTGTTTTTTAATTTTGTTGTTTTGTTTTTAGATTTTGTTTTGTCTTTCGATTTTATGTTGTATTTGAATTTAGTTTTTCAGTTTTGTTGTTTTGTTTTTCGATGTTATGTTGTATTTGAATTTAGTTTTTCAGTTTTGTTGTTTTTCGATTTTTTGTTTTTCGATTTTGTTGTTTTGTTTTTCGATTTTATGTTGTATTTGAATTTAGTTTTTCGATTTTGTTTTGTTTTTCGATTTTATGTTGTATTTGAATTTAGTTTTTCAGTTTTGATATTTTGTTTTTCGATTTAGTTTTTTTTTAAATGTTTTTTCGATTTTGTTATTTTGTTTCCCAATTTGTTGTTTATGAATTCGTTTTCCATTCTGTTTTTTTTGTCTTTCTTTTGCACATTAGATTTTTTTTATAGTTCATATAAAATGTTTTATTTATATAATATTTAATTACAATACATGAATGTTCAGTATATTTTCCGGTCAAGTTTGAAGAACGAAATGTTGCATTAGAAAAGTTGACCCTCTCGGTTAGCAAGCTGATTTACTTAGTGAAAGCTAATGTTGAAAACTCAGTACTGACGGAGACATCCGGTTCACGTCTCTCTCTGTCTCTGTCCCTCAGGCTTACACAGAGGAGTTAGTGGACCTCCATCGCAGACTAATGGCACTGAGAGAGCGTAATGTCCTACAGCAGGTGTGTGTGTGTGTGTGTGTGTGTGTATGAGAATGTTTGAATACCTGGTTAAAGGCTTGAGGGAGAAGTACCTATCCCCTATGGGGAAAATCTGATATCTTGCAGTGTGTGTGTTAGAAGCTGACGGGATTCTCTGTTCTCTGTCGCAGATCGTGAACCTGATCGAGGAAACGGGCCACTTCAACGTCACCAACACCACCTTCGACTTCGACCTGTTCTCGCTGGACGAGTCGACCGTGCGCAAACTGCAGAGCTACCTCGAGGCCACGGCCACGTGACAGGAAGCGGGGCGGGTCCGAGGGGGGAGGGGCGGAGCTTGCCCTCATTCTCCGCATTCGGGCTTGAGGGTAGGCTCGAAGGCGCGGCTGGAGGAAAAAAGAAAAGCGGCGGTGTGAACGGAATCC
>JAAGKR010004567.1:0-12014 GCA_011419295.1 Clarias macrocephalus
TCCAATTTTACACTGTAGTATAAGTATTACAGTATACAGTGGAACCTTGGATTACGAGCATAATTCGTTCCAGAAGTGGGCTCGTATTCCAAAACACTCGTAAACCAAATCATCATTTCCCACAAGAAATAATGAAAACTCAAATTATTCGTTCCACAGCCCCAAAAAATAAATACATAAAAATAATTAATACAATCTATAAAATGAAAATAAAACAAATGAATCTGCACTTTACCTTTTAAAAAAAAGTACAAATAATTCCTGACAGATAAGTGTTTCTGTTGGTTCGCGCAGGCGCCGTGTGTGTGTGTGTGTGTGTGTGTGTGTGTGTGTGTGTGTGTGTGTGTGTGTGTGTGTGTGTGTGTGTGTGGAATTAGCCCCTTCCCTCACCTCGTTTTACACAGTAACACTCCTCCTCCCTCTCCCCACCTCGCTTTTTGAGGTGAGAGAGTGACGCTCAGTGTCAAAATAAGAGTTGCATGTGTGAAGCGTGATACTCGGCGCTCGTAAACTAATACTTGCTCGGTTTCCGATTAAAAAATTATTAAAAATCTTTGCTCGGTAAACCACGTCCGAGGTTCCACTGTATTATAGAAATAGTTCTGCATGCAATGTAAATGCAAACCAGTTGAATATGGGGCAGCATCACTCCATCCCCAGTGGGCTTCTACAGTATTTGCAACTGGTGCAGTTCTTGTTTTTCGACCACTAGGTCCAACAAATACTCTGTGGAGACAAATTCCTCAGATGCCGGGACTGGAATGAAAACGAAAGGCCAAAAGTATTTTCATCAAGACTATATTAAAAAATATATATTAATTAAGTCTGGCTCTTTGGAAGCAAAATATGAAGAAAGGAGGGGGGGGGACAAGACTTTTGCACAGTACTGTACTGTACCATACGTTGTAGCCTGATTGTCATTTCCAAATTGCCTGTAGTGTATGACTGAGTGTGTGAATGTTTGTGTGCTTGTGTCCTGTGCTGGGTGTGCCATTAATGGAAAACTAATTATTGCCGTTATTGGTTACAATTGTGTCGTCACCAATACAGTTAGTGATGAGGATAATACAGGATCTGGTCCACTGGTTTTAAATTTGCAGCGTGTACTGTACAGTGTATTCATCTGCGTTTTCATGACAGCTCCGAAGAGCGTTGTTGTTATTTGCTGAATCTGACACATTCATTTTATTCCCGTGTTTAACGCAGTCGCCACCCGCGGCTACAAACGAACAAGTGATGGTAATGAAATCAACGCTCTGCAATCGTGTTCCATAGAAATATGTTTTCACAAAGATCTCATTCTGATCATGGTCTTGTTTGCACGGCACAGAACAGAACGGAACGGAACAGCACGCCACGGAAGGCCACACGCTCCACTTGTGTCTCCCGAGATATGCGATCTAAACTCTAGCACACTGCAGTCTGCAAGCACCATTTACTTTACACAGTGGCCTTTTACTGCCTAATAAATAATGGACGCATAAACTAATGGCCGTTACGCACCGGCTGATTTAAGTGTGTCGTTTTTGGTAAGTGAGCGTCCTCGGCTTGGTCTGCTGCAAATCTTCCGAAAATTCGAATGTTGTGGTGGGTGGGGAAATTTCTTTCCACCTTTCTTCCCTTTTTTTTTAGGGGAGTGTGTGCGCGGCTTGCTTAAGTTTGCTCTGAGTGCGAAACAACAAAACCTGGTGTTGCCTGTCGCCTGTCGCCGATCCAAGCCTTTATATCACGTCGTCCTCTCCTCGCCTTTTCCCTTTTGGGGCTCCTGATAATCTATATTTTTTTGATCTTATATCAGCTTGATGGAAGTTTGCGAAGTCAAAGATTGATGGAGCTGGTTATGTAGGTGTGTAAACCATTGTATACAAATATTGTAGAGTTTCAGTTAAGGTTTCTATAAAAGATTTTGATTTTGTGTGAGATTGTGTGGGACTGCCGTGGTATCCCAGTGGATAAGCTACTGATCGTAAGGTTCAAACCCCAGCACCACCAATCAAGCTCCCACTGTTACGCCCCCTGAGATAGGCCGTTAACCTCAACTGCTCATATGTGGATAAGAGCATATGCCAAATATTGTAAATGTGTGTGTGTGTGTGTGTGTGTGTGTGTGTGTGTGTGTGTGTGTGTGTGTGTGTGTGTGTGTGTGCGTGTTCTTATGTCTTGGTAGAGAACCAATGTCTAAAATAAAACACAAAGATCAGATTTATTTTTATTTCAGGTTTATACCATACTGCAGGTTATTCTTTATGAATAAATGTCTGATAGCTGTAGGTGTAAATGTCAGAGGGTCTGTCCACGTGCCATTAGCTTTGCTTATTTACTTATATATTTGCTTATTTAGCTTATATAACTTATATATATAGATGGAGATATATCCATTCCCAATTGTATCAGAGCAATTAAAGGTGAAGCACCTTGTTTAAAGGACCCAGCAGAGAGCCCTGAGTATCACCGGGGTCTTTTGAGCAGCGGTCCAACACCTTAACCACCAAGGTACAGTACCTCTTCCTGTCCAGCTTAAGGTGTAGCATAGCATTAATTAGCTGCATTAATAATTTTACCGAAGGTACCTTCAAATCAACTTTAAGATGGAAGACTTGAAGACTTGCATAGCGCTCTTTTTTATAAAGGACACTGCCCCCCCCGCCCCCCCCCCCCAAAAACCCCCTCCTTCAGACGTTCCTGGCTCCTCAAATCCCCTAAACCAGACATTACCTACAGCACCTCCCAGTCTTGAGAGACGTCGCACCCGACACGGAACGGAAACCCGCACGCCGCTGAATTTAAGTGCTCTGTTGTGTTCCTGCTGAATTGCGAAATTAATGTAGGCCTTATGAATATAAAGCTGTGTGCCAAGGCTAAAATACACCCTGGGCACTCATGTGTACCAACAGCACTAAAAAAAAAAACACTTTAGGGGTTGAAGATGGAGGTTGAGAGAAGGAGAGAAAATGATTAAAAGAACCTTTAGTGTGTGAGCTGTTAAAACATTCTTTTAATTATAATCACCTCTGCTGGTAACGTTACACCCATTTCGAGGCTCTGGGTAAATGTGCTCCCTCCATTAGCTAGTAGATCACCCCGCGTGTCATTACAGGTGCTTCCGCCTTTCTTTTAACAGCTCTGTGATTCTGGGTCCTAAATTAATAAACCCTTTTTTTTACTTAGAAATGACTGAAAATCTAAATTTTGCATTTTAATTTAATATGTATTCCTTATAACATGCTGATAAAATACCGGCGTTTGATTATTAAATGTACTAGAAATTTTTACACTCCTCAAAAAATCTGTTATTTTTATTGTGTATTTTACAGACATGATTGAAGTTTAAATATCATTTAAATGATCCCTTCTCGACAGACTCGCGGGGAGCTGGAACACAAGTTTGAGGATGAACGCTTCATTTCTTTTCCTTCTTATTAAATCAACCTGACACTCCGGATCGCACTGACGGGCTGCGACGCTGAATCACGATGAAAGTAAATCAGCATGCAACAATTCTAATAGCGTGACTAATTTTCTGCCATTTAATCTTTTTATTATATTTGGTATTAAAACCAGGAGGGATAAATTCACAGCAAGATAACCGTAAACCCAATATCACACATCACGCTGTCTGCACTAAAATTCCCATTTGGATGATGATGATGATGATGATGATGATGATGATGATGAAGCAATGCTAGTTAGGTGTGTGTGTGTGTGTGTGTGTGTGTGTGTGTGTGTGTGTGTGTGTGTGTGTGTGTGTGTGTGTGTGTGTGTGTGTGCTGGGGTGGAGGGGGGCTTTCTAGGGGCAAACAAGTATTTTTTGTAAATATTTTAAATAATACTTCATTAAACAATTTTTTTTTAATATTCCATGTTTTTTATATTGTATGTTTTTAGTTTTTTTTCTGTGTTTTTTCTTTTTCTCAAAACAAAATAAAACATTTTGTTCAGTTTTTACCAAATTTTTGAAAACAAAAAATATAGTGAGAGCTATCTGAGCAAAACTTAGGTTGTAATCTTAAAGATTTTTTTTTTTTTTTTCAGTAAGGTCCTCCTGACTACCTGAAGTTTAAATTTGTCCTCTCTAGAGTACATTTGTAAACTTGAATATCTCCCATATATACTTTATACCAAATATCTCCCATAATACTGCAGATTATTCTTTATAAATAGTGAATAAATAGGCAATTTATTTATTTACCTATTTATTTATTTATTTATTTATTTATTTATTTACTATTTATAACGGAAAAAACTTGTAGAATCTATTTAGTTATTTAAATAAAGTACTGTGCAAAAAGCCTTGAGCCTCAACAATTTCATTTTCAATTACATTTAATTGAATGATGTAGAATGAATTAAATGAACTGGAACAAATGTCTCCCTGTGACGGGATTCAAAGTGCCTAAAAATACAATAAAAAATTGGTTGCTTATGTAACTACATCAACAGGGACCTCATTTCCCCTCTCGTCTGTTCCAACCACTCAGCATTCACCAGCGTCACCACCATATACAGTATCACTAATCACTGCCCTGATCACCTGTCATCATCTGCACCTGTTTCTCACTGGTTCATGCCTTAAGTTAGATGTTTTTTTTATACTTGAATGATTCATAGGTCATTGTGTGGCTTAACAAACAAAAAACATTCATTCGAAACCACTCACGTACAGGGACTGGACAGAAAATGAGAGACAAAAGTACAGTAAAGTGCTTCAGGAAGCGTGGAGAACTATTCTCAAAACTACACTTAAATCCAAGAAAGTCTGGCTCTTTAGAAGTGAAGAAATAAGAGTGGGGGGGGGGGATTCAATGCTTTTGCATAAAGGTTATTTCAGGACACGGGTACTGTATAAGTACAGTACATAATATTATACAAGGATGCAAATGATGAGCTGATTTTACTTAAAAATAATAATAATATTTAAAATTTTTTTTTTAAGTTTTTTTTTTTTTTGAGTCCTTATTTTTGAGTATCCTCCACTTAACATTTTCACTAAAATGCCTTAGCTGACGTTACCAAAATATCAGATTTAAGCATCTGTTCTTTGCTGGCCAGGAATTAAGGATTTCATTTAGGCTTCTTAGCATTTTAAGATACATAAGTAAAAAAGCTGAGTTACTTCTACTACTACTACAGTGGAAATCTACAGTATAGTACAACCATTTTTAGGCAACTTCAACCATTTTAATGACATTTTAACAAATGTCATTCTGAAACCATTGGAAATATCTCAATCACCCTTAAGTACCCCTACACTTACTGTATGCCACTTATACAGTATATAACAGCAGCTCTCAGACAGAGAACATTGCAGACTGTAAGTGTCACGGACATGACCTCTACTTCAAATTCTACAAGAAGGAAAAAGAAATATTTATAGTAGACTGTTAACTAAATGCCAGCTTCCAGGAGCCTTTTACAGTACAGTATATCCTCTCAAAAGCTCTTTAAACCGCGGTGACTGAAACTCTCGTTAGCATTCTGGTGTGTGCATATGGAGGAAAACTAGAAAGGCAGCTACGGTAACCAGCAAAAATACAGCACATAGTCAAGTGCATCAATGATGATAAAAAATAAATAAATAAAAAATAAATACATATATGCATAAATATATCCTTACTGTATAGGGAAGCCTTGCCGGTGTGTGTTAACGGAGAGGCTTCAGACAACAAACTGTGTGTTTGGGTTTTCAGATAAATGTAAAAGTTATTATTGCTTTTATAAGGTGTACATTTTATCGCACTAAAATGTAGAAAAAATTTAGAACTTTCAAAAAGATAAAATTATTATACATTTTTTGGTAACAGAAAAAAAACAAACACAACCATAAAAACACATGATCATGTGTTTCTTTGCCTGTGTGACACATTTTATTTATTTATTTATTTATTGCTCAGTCACGTTTGTATCGTAGGTTGAAATGAACCAAAATTCTGTTCATCATGTTGCCTATTATGTTCTGAAAAAAAAAAGAAGAAAACATCCCTCTGTACTGTACAATCCTGAGCCATATAGTGTATATGTTTATAAACAAACAAACAAACAAAAACAAAAAACAGACTAAGGGTTACTGCACATGAACTTCACTGTACACATACAGTAAGTTAAACACGGACTGAATCGATTTAAACAAGACCAGACATCTGTTTAGTTTTTATACAATGACTTAGCGGTTCGCATTGTCACCTCGCACCACCAGCGTCTGGGTTTGATTCCCGCCTCGGGTCTGTGTGGGCATGGAGTTTGCATGCTCTCCCTGTGTTTGGTGTGGTTCCTGTATACAGGATGAAGCGTTGCATTATAGATGATGAGTGAGTGAGTGAGTGAGTGTTAAAAAGGCTAGTTAGCAATAATCAGCTAGTCCAGGCTGCCAGGTCAAATGTTTGAAGCAGTAAATATGTAAAAATGTACAAAATGATTAACACTCGCTTTGCTTTTAACTAGAAAATTCCCTTGGATGCTTTGCACATTCTCAACTTTTCTTTACTTGGTTCATGAATCATTTTTTAACGGTATGAGTCATCCTTTGTACTGCAAATTAGCATTACCAAATTATATAATCTTTATTTTATTCAATTTACATAACAACTTTACTTAACAGCTCTCTTTATCAACTGATTTCACGTTAGTCTGGTCAGGCTTTCATTCGACGCACTCTCATATTATGATTTAAAATATATTATTTCTTCAAGAGCTCATTCCTAGTACATACATTTGCATAAAAGTATTATTTAATCGAATGTTTTTTTTTATTTTTATATCTTATTCCTGTCGCCGCTTTCTGAGGCGTGTATATAATTAGTCTAGTCGATTATGGAGCTCATTGAGTTGCGCCACGTTTAAACCTACACTCCTGCCTTTTAAGCCGTTCATTAAGCGCCGTCACTCATTCCAGCTTGTAGCGTCTCCATGGCGCTGAGCACTGTGGGATTTCGGGAGTCTGGTCTTAGGCTTGTAAGGCGCCAGCTGTCCGAGTGGCGGTGAATCGGTCCCGTTACTGCGGGGGGAAATCGGTGGAGAGCGGGGTAATTATTTCTGGCCAAGAGTCACAGGTGTTCACAAAGGCCACATGGCAGCTGGAATAATCAGCAGAGCAGCAGTGGAGAGGGATGGTTAAGGATGGAGCCTCCCCCTACACACACACACACACACACACACAGACGTATAAACGCTCAGCTAATGGGGTCCCCCAGACCCTTAACTAACTCTTAGTGCCAGACAACACCCACCCCCATTCCTTATGTCCCATTTCTTTCTCCTCTCCCACTCATTGCCTGTTTTGTGGACAAAAACAAAACACACTGCTGTCTCCCGATTTGTGGTAACGGAATATTAATCTTGCATATTTATTTTTATAATTAACCTAATGCTCATTAGCAAAAAAAAAAAAAGGTTTCATTATAAAAAATCAATTGTTTCTTAACAACATGTTGCTCTTTTTTAGAACCTTTAAAAAAAAATCGGCACAGTGGGATTTAGTCCATTATTCATCTTTACCTAAAGACAGCAATGCAGCGGTGCTTTAGTCATCCAGTAAACACACACACACACACACACACACACACACACACACACACACACACACACACACACACACACACACACACAAAACAACAACGTCCAGACTAGGACTTCAGGCAAATCTGATTTCTTTCACCAAATCCGACATATTGTCGACCTATCTGCATTGGTTGCTATGGTAACGACAGCAGAGGCATGGGTACAACTGTAGCGCACGTTGTTATTATCGTGTTTTATCGCTTTATGTGAAACTTTTTTTATTTCCTCTAATCAAAGGTGGGTTACAGTAACGAGTTACATTTACTTCATTACATTTACTCGAGTAACTTTTTGGAAAAATTTTTACTTCTATCAGTAGTTTAGCTGTTATATTTAATGTAGTAATGTTAGCATATATAATTAGCAAATAAGCTAGGGGCTTAAATATAACAAAAAAATTTATTTTTCTTACATTTGTTAAAGTGTGTTTATACATATGTTACCTACAGTAGGTATTTATTTCAAATGCTTAATATTGTGAAAAAAGGGAGATTAGGAAATTTGTGCTTCTTTTTCCTTAATTTGCTATTTTGACTCATTTATTTTATTTATTTCATTATTTGTAAAAAAAAATAATAATAATAAATAAATAATAATAATAATAAATCAGACATTACGATGAAACAGTTCCTCAGTACTGTAGTAGTCTTTTTTACCAAATATACTCTTATATACTCAAATACTCTTACCTGAGTAAAACTTTTGGATAATCTACCCACCTCTGCCTCTAATACGCTTTTTAATTTGCACCATATACTTCTATTTTATATACTGTATATATTTTTATTTTAACTGTATATTTTATATTTTACATTCTTTTTCTGTGCTAATTTGCCTCTTCCTAACTTCTTATTCCCTTTCAGGTCATGAATAGTCGTATCAGCATTTCATACTGTATATCACACTGTGTATCATACTTGTGTCCGTGAGAATTTATTTTATTTTATTTGATGTTTGTCTGAAGCCCCTTTCTCATATGTAGCTCCATATTCCTCTTACTATAATATTGTTATGACTTCTACCATAATATTCATAAACTACAATCTTTCCACCTATATATAGTATATACTTTATATAATAAACACACATATATACAGAGTCAGCCAAACAGCGTATAAATGTATACAGACTTCAGGGAAAGAAAATTAGTATGATGTATATTATAGGAATATAATATTAATAATGTTATTATACAGTATATATCAATGTACAGTATAATGTATAGCAATACATTGTGTACCATGTGATCGTCTGGACAGCGATGTTGTTGTTGTTGTACCCAGCTGCTAGTTCACTGGAATCCAAATCTATGATCATTAGCTTAAATACAGTAGACCTCATGCCCTTCGTTTGAGCTGCACGTTTTGCATTTTAATTCGTTAACTACTGCAGGTCAGCGAGGTATTAATTAGCTTCAGTGCGAAGACAGATAACAAACGAAGAAACGGGAGTCTTTCCAAACGAGAGCCGATGCCGCTAATGATCGATAACGTGTCTAATGTTGCTGAGCGATCGAATCAGGAGGCGCTAAAGACTCGGCGTCCTGTCACGATGAACAAGCGGCTGTGTTTGTTTTATTCTTTCTTACAGTTTACGTGCTTGGGAATGGACTGATTTGACAGAAGAACAGAGGGAAAGTGAACGAGTAGTTACGATGTCTACTCCACAAGTCTGACAGGGTGAACTCGCGGCCATCTCCTGCTCGTACTAGTACGCTCTCGCTCTCGCTCTCGCTCTTATACACACTCTGGCCAGGCAGCTTCGTGGTTAGCGCGGTCACCTTGCACCTCGGGGGTCAAGGGTTTGATTCCTGCCTCGAGGTCTGTGTGGGTGCATGGAGTTTGCATGTTCTCCCCTTGCTTGGCGGGTTTCCTCTGGGCACTCCGGTTTCCTCCCACAGTCCCCACAGACCAGGCCGTTCCCAAATGTTGTATCAGGTGGTCCTTGGTGATACCCATCACAGTTCAGGAAACCTCTATAGGAAGCAGTCCACACAATATACTGTATAGGTGAGAGGGGACTCATCGTACGGGTGATTATCTGCTCCCTCAGTCATGGTTAGTTATGACTCAGGACTATTGCAAGATGGAAAGTGATAGAGTGACATTGATTGACTGATGAGTATAGATCAGCTATTGAATTGTTCTGTAAATGTTGATTACCGAAACAGACAAATTCCCAGCGTCTGTCGTTTGTGGGTTTCTTGATTTTTGCAAGATTTAGTGAAGACATACAGTACAGTACTGTAGCACTACGGGTCCCAAGAAGGTTAGCAAGGATGGTAGATGCCGGGGCCAAGAGGACGCATGAATTAAGGTTTGAGTAAGTTTTTGCAGCTGCTCACAACACAAGTGATAACAGGGGCTAACTTGGCTCGCTTTAAGTCTAACTGTAAATGGATGACTGTAATCAATTCTCAGGATTGTAATCACCATTAAATCTCCAGAACGCATCACTGTATTACCATAATATAAGGTAAACATGTGTGTTTCCTGTAAGGGTGGAATGTAACGCAGGATTCGCCCAAATCAGCTCTGAGTTGTTATCAACGCTAACGCTAGTGTTAGCAAAGGAGTTAGCGTTTGTATCTTTTGTCCTCTTTTGTTCCACATCCATCTCGCTCTTCTGATTTCTTTATAAAGATCACGTTGAGGTCACAGCGCCGCCCAGAAACACACTCATTTCACCGAAGCGCGCTGACGCAGTCCTGATCCACGCGCCGTTTCCCTCCCCGAGTCCGATCCACCCTGTGTTTTTCTGATTATCGTCCCCCTCCCGCACTTCCTGCTGTAATTGTCTTATTATCGTTCCTTTCTTCTTGAGGAGAAAGAGCTGTTTATAAAGCCGAGGCAAACTGAGTGACACTGTACATAATTTGGTGTTCACTGGGGGGTTAATTCACAAGGCGATATCAGTCCATTAGTTAATCCTTCCTTTCTCTCTCTCTCTCTCTCTCTCTCTCTCTCCTCCTTTCTCTCAAATAATCATCTCTCTTCATCAGCCTCATGTTGAGCTCAACAAAACAGGCGCTTCCCCAGAAAGCCTCGGCACGTGTGGGTTTGTTGTTGCGCCCCTCCGCCCCGTTAATTGGCCTTCGTCGAGTTCCTCCTCTGTAATGACTGCGTAAAAGCCGGAGATGAAGAAAACGAGCGGGTGTGATTTGATCGCGATGGCGTGCGCCGAATTACGGGGGAATGAAGGACATAATGATGTGTTTGCAAATAATATTACAGTCGGCGTGCGCTGACACGACAAAGTTTAATATCATGATAATTGCCTATGCGCTTATCTGTTATTTATACATTTAGTGTCGTACTGTGTTAAAAAAATACTACAAATTGATTTAAAAAATAATTAATTATTAAACGGATACAGAGATCAGGATCGTCTTCGATGAGAGAGATGCACACAATCGCCTCCTTGTTATTGATTATTTTTCCATAACAGCACTGTTGTACAGTTATGGATGCTTTAAATTATATTAAATATATATAATTCTATTGTTAATATTATTATTATTATTATTATTATTATTATTATTATTATTATTATTTATAGTAGTAATAGTAATATTATTTGCTGTTGTTATTTCATTATTAATATTCTTATGTTGCATTATTATTATTATTATTATTATTATTATTATTTTACACTACTGTTACTACTACTAATAACAATAATAATAATTTTCTCTTATGTTGCATTATTATTATTATTATTATTATTATTATTTATAGTAGTAATAGTAATATTATTTGCTGTTGTTATTTCATTATTAATATTCTTATGTTGCATTATTATTATTATTATTATTATTATTATTTATAGTAGTAATAGTAATATTATTTGCTGTTGTTATTTCATTATTAATATTCTTATGTTGCATTATTATTATTATTATTATTATTATTATTTATAGTAGTAATAGTAATATTATTTGCTGTTGTTATTTCATTATTAATATTCTTATGTTGCATTATTATTATTATTATTATTATTATTATTTATAGTAGTAATAGTAATATTATTTGCTGTTGTTATTTCATTATTAATATTCTTATGTTGCATTATTATTATTATTATTATTATTATTATTTATAGTAGTAATAGTAATATTATTTGCTGTTGTTATTTCATTATTAATATTCTTATGTTGCATTATTATTATTATTATTATTATTATTATTTATAGTAGTAATAGTAATATTATTTGCTGTTGTTATTTCATTATTAATATTCTTATGTTGCATTATTATTATTATTATTATTATTATTATTTATAGTAGTAATAGTAATATTATTTGCTGTTGTTATTTCATTATTAATATTCTTATGTTGCATTATTATTATTATTATTATTATTATTATTTATAGTAGTAATAGTAATATTATTTGCTGTTGTTATTTCATTATTAATATTCTTATGTTGCATTATTATTATTATTATTATTATTATTATT
>JAAGKR010004567.1:12034-59712 GCA_011419295.1 Clarias macrocephalus
TTATGTTGCATTATTATTATTATTATTATTATTATTATTTATAGTAGTAATAGTAATATTATTTGCTGTTGTTATTTCATTATTAATATTCTTATGTTGCATTATTATTATTATTATTATTATTATTATTTATAGTAGTAATAGTAATATTATTTGCTGTTGTTATTTCATTATTGCTGTTGTTATTTCATTATTAATATTCTTATGTTGCATTATTATTATTATTATTATTATTATTATTATTTTACACTACTGTTACTACTACTAATAACAATAATAATAATTTTCTCTTATTTTTCTTATTATTTTAATTACATCATTGTTACTAAAACTAAAATTATTAGTATTATACTTTACATTTATTATTATTATTCATAATAATAATAATAATAATAATAATAATAATAATAATAATAATAATAATTAAACGTTATTGTTTTAACATTATTATTAATTCTTCTTCTTATTATTATTATTATCTGAAAACGGTTCTCTCTGTTGCTGTCACAAGGGAAAGCTCCATAAACAACCTGCACATATCTCACTAGTTCAGGTTGTTTACTGTGTGTGTGTTTGTGTGTGTGTGTGTGTGTGTGTGTGTGTGTGTGTGTGTGAGGTTGTGATAGTAAGATCTTTGGCTTAAGCAGATTTGGAAGCAGGAACAGATAATGAGGTCCATGAGGAAGAGGAGAGGATGTTGTTTTGTTTTCTCAGTCAATACACTAGAAGAAAGTTCTTCAGTCCTACAAGCGGCGTGTGTCAGCGCTGGACAAATCAACTATTTCAGCTCTGCACTCCAGGGTGAGGACTCCTGTGCCAGTGTCTCACTCAAGTGATGCGATGTGTTGGAGGTGTGTCGGGTTTGTATTCTATCATTTCATACTGACTCATTCATCATTTGCTTATTCCGTGTTAAATGTTTGTATATTTGTTTACTAGGAAATGTACTGGATACTGTATATATGAACTGGTACTACAGGTCAAGCATCTCATCATCGTACTGTAGAACAAATTCATTAATAAATTGTTATATTGGTGTATTTCCCATTTTTTAGTATAACATATTTTAATATTTATAATCATTTAATTAACAAAATATGTAGGGTTTAATATATAATTTTTTTTACTTTATGATTTTAGACTCAGCATGTGTTCAATATTTTACTATTTCTGTTTTTTTACAGCAGAAGAGCAAATTTAAAAGAATTAAAAAAAATTTTTTTTTCATGGTTGCTTTCTTATTGCATTAAGCACTTTTTTTTATTAACTTTTTAAAAATTATTTTAATTTCTGGAAAGGATTTTTTTTTTGTTGTTTCACAGAACTTTTCTTTAACTTACATAAAATGTAATGTATCTCTTCCTCTCCATCTCTCTCTTTCTCTCGCTTCATCTCATCTCTGCAAAAGTTTAATTTCAGGGTTGCCAGATTGGATTAGTTTCCAGAAATGCAATGTACTGTGTCCAGCCCAGGCTGATGTTCTTCCTGTCCCAATACTGAATGCATCTTTTAAACCTAACTTTATGGACCAATCCAAGACATTCGTCATATTTCTTAGGTGTAATATGACAGTAAACTGTGATCACATGTAGAGAAAAATGTGACGGTATGTTCACTATAACCTGAAAAGGCATCAGACATCAAATAAATCCAAGTGCACTATATTTGAAAAAAAAAAAAAGTGACTAGTAATAGATGGAATAAACCTGAGCGATTGTATTTTTTTATTTGAGGTTTTTCTGAAGCTACACACTGTGTTTAATTAATTACAGTAAGTTTCCTTTTTCAACAATGTAGATAGAAATTCATTATCTGCCACGACCTTCTCGTGCTACACAATGCTGGTAACATGGTATACATGATCTTGTATATCAGGGTCTTGTGAGATTGAATATAGAAGAGCGACTTGACCCTACCTGGTTAAAATACAAATTTAATTCGGAGGCGAGGCCAAATAAATATACATTCCTACATATACATACATAGATTCATACATATACTGTATAAATTCCTACAGGAAATAATGTAAATGCAGACAATCTGTTCCAGCCACCCATAAATATTACCAATTTTACCAATTTCCAACACTATAATTATATTTTGCATATAAAAACAATTAAAACATTTAGAAAAGACATGTAAATGAAGTAAAATATGAAATAAATAGACTTTAAACCTCACTTAACCTTAATCTATGATTCCTCTTGGCGCCGGCTGCTTTAAAAACGAAATTGAAACCTTTTCTTCTTGCTGCCGTCCTTGCTACTGTAACATTTTTGCGATCCATGTTGCTACAGTATGTCTTCAATAAATTATTATTGATGTCCATCTGAAAGTTTCTTTTGAGCTTAACAATGCCCCCCCCCCCCCAATTAAACCACTCCATTTGTAAATACATCATGGGCCAATATTTTATTCAGTAAATTGAAATAAAGGAAAACCTCAAATCAGTGACTTCTGTCTTCATGGTACTCGCGTGTGTGCTGAATTAAAAAAAAATCTTTCATAATGTATCAGAACTGATGACGTTATGTGCAGAGATGATTTCTACCTTCAGTGCAGAGATACCCTGGGCCGTTCTGGGCCGATTCTGATTCTGAAACTACTGACTTCAGATCAGTTCAAAGAGAAAAGTCGAGAGGTGTTACATCCGATTCTGTTCCATCTTCTAAAAAAAAAACACCCAAGGTCTAAAATAAAAAATATATCATAATTCATCAAAGGTATGAAAAAGTACAAGGGGCGTTCAGGTCAAACTGGTGGGGATGTGGCAATAACTCCAAGCACCACCAGGCTGCCCCTGTTGGGCCCTTGAGCAAGGCCCTTATCCCTCAACTGCTCAGATGTTCAGTGAGTTAAAATGTAATATAAACAATATTCAGTTTGGGCCCCCAAAGTGCTCGTCCTATTATCTGGAGATCGCGAGTTCGATTCCCGGGTGACGCTGTAGCCTCTGGGGCCTGAGAGAGAGCTTGATTGGCTGAGCATCTCTCTTGTATGAGCGAGCAGTTCGAAAAGATGCGGTTGGAAGAAAACATGTGATACTCTCTGACTGGTAGGGGTTGTAGTGGTCTTGATGTGGGAGTCCTGTAATGATGGGTGGGAATTGGATACGACTAATTTAGGGAGGAAACTCAGGAAAAATCCCAAAATCATAATAATGAAAAAAAAAAAGTTAAGTTAATTTTTTTTTCAAAATCTGATTTTGCTTTTTAAAACAAAATCTGCCATCTACTCATTTTTTTTTATTATTGAATTTTATTTATAGGGCAATTTAACAGGGGCCATTGTTGCAAATCAGCTTTACAGAATCAGAAGAAAATGAGGGAAATATACATATACATGCATATTATATATTATATTACAAGTCAGCCAGATAAATTATATGTAAAATATGTTACATTTATTGCTACGTTATATATATATATCATCATCGTCTATACCACTTTATCCTGTATTCAGGGTCAGGGGTGGGGGAGGGGGGATCTGGAGCCTATCCCAGGAGACTTAGGGCACGAGGCTGGGTACATCCTGGACACTCACACACTTATTGTCTATGTCTTTGGACTGTAGGTGGAAACCCACCTAGGACAGGGAGAACATACAAAGTCCATGCACTCAGAGACGGGAATCGAACCCGGACCCTGTAGGTGCGAGGCGACAGTGCTAACCGCTGCATCACCATGCCGCCCAAAATTATAATAATAATACAATATTATATTAATTTAATATACAGTACAGACCAAAAGTTTGGACACACCTTCTCATTCAAAGAGTTTTCATTTGTATTATGGCAAGAAAAAAGCAGCTAAGTGAAGAAAAAATAACGAGTGGCATCATTACTTTAAGAAATGAAGGTCAGTCAGTCGGAAAAATTGGGAAAACTTTGAAAGTGTCCCCAAGTGCAGTCACAAAAACCATCAAGCGCTACAAAGAAACTGGCTCACATGCGGACCGGCCCAGGAAAGGAAGACCGAGAGTCGCCTCTGCTGCGGAGGATAAGTTCATCCGAGTCACCAGCCTCAGAAATCGCAGGTTAACAGCAGCTCAGATCAGAGAGCAGGTCAATGGCACACAGAGTTCTAGCAGCAGACACGTCTCTAGAACAACTGTTAAGAGGAGACTGTGTGAATCAGGCCTTCATGGTAGAAGATCTGCTAGGAAACCACTGCTAAGGACAGGCAACAAGCAGAAGAGACGCGTTTGGGCTAAAGAACACAATAAAGAACACGAGAAAGAAAACTCGCTGAATGAGAAGGGGTGTCCAAACTTTTGCTCTGTACTGTACATCATCCTATTTTAATTTATTTTTTATTACGTTTTTTGGTTGACTCTGTATGATGTACATTTATAGTTCCCTAATTTTCTTTCTGTCTCATTCTGATTCCCTGTGTGAATGTAAAGTCCTCGTGAATCGACATGTACGACTGAAATCCTTCATTTCATTAATCTTGTTTAACATCTATTCATTTGATGTGGAGTTTCCACTATGCTTACGCCATCCCCCCCCCCCCCTTTCCAGCGCGTGCGCGCGCGTGTATGTATATATATATATATATGTGTGTGTGTGTGTGCGCGCGTGTGTGAGCGCGCGCGCGAGTGTGTGTGTGTGTGTGTGAATCCGTGTCCGGGATTTTGTCTCCACTCTCCGCAGATCAGCGCGTTCGCATAATAACGAGCTGCGCGCGCACACGGCACGGCACCGGCCCGGCGGCCACAGCTGTCCGTAACAAGTGAAACGCTTCTCTCTCTCTCTCTCTTACTCTTTCTCGCGCGCGCGCGCACACACACACACACACACACACACTCTCTCTCTGCATCTCCTCCGCCTTTCCGCACTCTGGAGTCTGGATGTGCGATGGAGAGACGACGCGTTTAACCGGATTCCTGTTGGAGAGCTTGTTTTTCCGTCACTCACTTGCTGGACTTGCGCTGTGGCTTTCTTTCTTCCTTTATTTATTTATTATTATAATTTTTTTATTTTTTATTTTATTAATAAAACCCCTTTCGTGTCCCTTTTCCGCACCGGGGCTTATGCATTGAAGTTGTTTCAGAGGTAGAGAGGTAGAGCGGGAGCCGCGCGCGCTTTGCGCTTGCCGTTTCCGCGCACACACACCATGGCGCGCGCCGGTGGATACGCGAGTGTGATGAGGAGGAGAAGAGCGGCTCTGGCTGGGGCACTTTGGATGGCATTGCTGTGCATCGTCTCCAGGACGCAGGGTGAGTGTTCAGATCTCCCTCCTGGTTTCTTGTTCATCCTCCTTGCCTTTATTCCCCCCCATACACACAAAACAGTGCATGAAGCATCCGGGATGATTTTGCTCCTCATGATGTTCTTTTATGAGGACAGAATTCTTTCTGTTGAATGCAACTTTTGCTCATTTGGTGGATTAATTAACGCCTAATCAAACCCCTTCTCTAATGCACATGCACTCCATCAATGCCCTGTACAGTGCTTGATCACGCAGGTTTCCTCACAGTAGTGGTGCTGGTGCTGCTGCTGGTGATGATGCTGGTGGTGGTGGTGGTGGTGGTGCGTTGCTTTGCGTGAAGTCTCTGAGCTGGAGGATGGTTTGTGTTGCAGTGCCAGATTTATTCCCAGATTTATTATATAGAAGATTCTTTTAAGGATGGTGATGATGAGGATGTGTTTGGATGTGAGTTTATGCTAGAATTAAACCCAGAAGCTCCAGGATTCTAATTAATTTGTATTTTTAGTTATTTGCATTTTTTTTATTTTAAAGAATTATAAGTTGTATTGAGGATGTTGATGAAAACATGTTGATGATATAATATAAAGTGTATATATATATACATGCGTTAATGCATTAATATATAATAAGTTGTATATATATGCTTTAATATATAAGTTGTATTGAGGATGCTTATGAGGCTAAATTATATATGCTTTATCAGCCTTGAGCTACTTTCATTAAGTATTCAAGTCAGAGAGAACCTTTTTCTAATTTCTTCCCCCATAACAATTCCCTCGTCTGCCACCAGAGGCGCTGTGTCGCATCATTTTTTTTGTAAAGCATCAAACAGTTCATACAGTCAACATTTTACTGCCTTACAGAAGAAGTGCGAACATTAATGCTGCCTTGGCCTAAACCACATACCAAGTATTACACAATTAGCCGTCACATGGCATATCCTGTTCTCATATTCTCTTTCTGCGATGTGTTTTAGTAACCATTAGGGAGCTATTTTGGTCCGCATTTGATGTTGGTGCTTAAAAAACTAAGCATGCACACATCAACTTATCTCTTTCAATTCATGACAAAAGACATATAGACATGTCCATAAAAAATAAATAAAAGCTTTTTGAAAGAAATCTAAGTGACGTTACCTTTTTTATTTTTTTTTTTTTAAAGCGATGTATGGGCCGAAACCTGTATTTACCCATGAGTCTGTGCTCGCGCTTGTCCTCGTCACATTGGTAATTGATGGTTTGGTGTGAGGAGAGATCCCATTGAGTGTGTTTTGCCTTTGATACATGTTGCCTGTGCAGCCGTAGGCTTTAAAGCCACACCGGTATTTACCTTTCTCATGTCGGCTTGTGTTGTTGAAATCATAGTCGTTACTTGATGAGGTTTGGGATCCGACCCTGATAATCATATCCGCTCACACAGACTCTCTCTCCTCTCGAGAGGTGTTTTTGATCGTCTGCAAACGCATCAGCACTCTGTGCAAGCTGTGATCTCTGTTTATGTGTGTGTGTGTGTGTGTGTGTGAGAGAGAGAGAGAGAGAGAGAGAGAGAGAGAGAGAGAGCATGAGTGTGTGCATGTCCTCCTTCCTCTATGTTGCATTTTTCACCGGGGAGGACAATGTGTCCCGCGGCACTGCAAATTGGTTTCTGGCGATTGCTTACCTGAATCCCCAGCAATCCAATTTGCAGCAGGCATTTCATTCAGAAGAAAGCCTGTCTCTGCCTGTTATGCATTTTATCGCTTACACCACAAGAGGTGCACTGTTCCGTTATAGTCGCACCACTCTTTATGCACCTCTTTTCTATTCGTTTCTACTGAATTCAGTGCTGCTTTTTTTGGACTATTTATCCAATTACAGTTCATCACACCGGGTGATCACAGTCCTTCCTTTTTTTTAAAAATGGAAATCATGTCACAGTGCTGTAGATATCTGGAATCCTATTGGTTAAAGGGCTAGGGGGAAAAAAAACAGGTTTATATTAAAAAGCTAAATGTACTTTATGACTGATGATCAGGCTGCTGGATTATGGCAAAAAAAAAAAAAAATATATATATATATATATAAAATCACGATTATTTTCATCAATACCGAGACTAGAGATATCTAATGCATTTATTCAATGTTAAATAAAACAACCTGGCGTTTCTGACAGTGAAGATAAACACCACAGCCTGGGTGCGAGTGAGTTTAGGGAGGGATGAACGCGCACTTCCGCAAAGTAAAAGGACGTGATGGATTTCTAACACACATTGAGAACGTCAGTGGGGAAAAAGGAATGCTGCGCCATAATCATTTACTCTCAGTTGTCTTGTTTTTGTAGAAGGAAAAATTTAAGTTTGGTTAATTGCACAGCTCTAACTTTTCTGTGACGCTTATTCGACTTTCATTCATGAAGTGTTAACCCTTTGTAACAAATCAGTACAGAAAGACTTCTGGTTTCTTTAGCTGCGTTCACATTACCAGCCTAAAGTGAATCAAATCCGATTCTTTTTTTTTTTTTTTTTACCCTTATGTGACACAGATCTGATTGTATTTTTTTTTCCTTTAGTGCTGTCTGAACACACAAATCTGATGTTTTTCAGATCAGATCCGAGTCACTTTCGTATGCCGTCCCACTGTAGATTGGTCACATGACTTGAATGAGAATTGGAATCCATGCGACTTCTTTTTGCCGCTGCGCATGCGTGGGACGTGTTTTAACCCAGACGGCACACGCAAAGACGTATTGATATACGTACAAACGCGTCCACATCAGAGTCAGATTGAAGTCCGTGTAAAATGTAATTATAAACGTTACCCGTCATGACATCCGGGCTTGTACTGTAACGTGAACGCAGCCTCTGTGACATGACGAGAAAAGACACCCTGGTGGAAGAAGGATGTCTGCATCTGGTATAACATAAGTAACAACAGGAGCTTAGTCCTTTCATGGATGTTCCATAACATTACACTTAGCTACTGTACAGTATAAATGGATGAAATACAGTACGACATGACTTTTTCCCCTTAATGAAACATTGCGAATGTTGGCAGGAATAAAACGTTTCAACATATGCGGTTACAGGAAAATACATCATTTTCATCAATGTTATGTACAAAGGCACCACTTTAGCATTTATTATTTTCCTATAACAGCATGCACACAGGTCATTATGTTTGCAGAAATGCAGAATGGAAAGCGATGCCTGCTGTTAAGACACAGAAATAGCTCGCACTTGTGTACAGTACACGAGCGGCAGCTTGGTTTCCCACTTTCCCCCTGCGTTAGGAAACACGTCCCGAGGCTGAGAGGTAAAGGTCAGGTCGCTATTAAGGAGTTTCGACAGAGGTTTCAAGGGTGCAGACTATTCACTTCACGCTGACTCGCCGGATCGCAGCTGGAAACAGATGTGCGGAGTGATGAGCTGGAAGCTCAGGAGATAAATTATGGCAGGTAGAGCTCAGCCATATGGGCCGGCTGATCTGTGGCGCTGGCGCGTACACAAACGGGGAACGGGGTAATGGAAAAACGAACTTAAAGCGAGGTGTTGGGTCACTATGAGACACCAGAGTATCTGCAGTGCAGCTTGGCATCGATTCTGCAAGAATGTGGTACTGTACTGGAGTGATGAGGCCAGTGGTTACAGAAGATGTGCCCTTGTCCAAGGAGTTATATAGTTTAGTCAGCTCTAACTACTTGATTCAGTACAGGAGTAGGTTGAGACTGAGGATGTATTGTTTAGATATTAGCTCGTTATTTGCTGTAATTGTAATAAGTGATGTTCCCAGTGGAGGTGTTATTTTGATGTAACTAGGATTCATAGCATATTGGTTTGAGACATTATATTTCATACGGTGCTACATGATGTCAGGCAAGGAGTCAATGACATTGGATATATATACTAATTATATAATACTAGCTATAAAACTAATAATATAATACAAAGGTAGACTGTCGATTCAACCCTCCAGTCCAGTAGGTGGCAGTACTTTGATAAACTCAAAGACCGAAGAACACATGACACCCTCACAAGTGTTTTGTACTTGATAAAGTGTGAATCGATTCTGAATCGAGAACTAATCAATCAATTCAATTAATTGAATTGACCAACAAAAGATCAAATAAATTGCATAATCGATTAAATCGCACAGCTCTACTGTTAGTCGAGTAGTATGTGGACGTACTGGAATGTTTGGTAGTGTGTGAGTGTGTGTGATCTGAGATCTAGCCGCGAAACCGCACTATTCATATAATATATATATTTTTTAAATACTAGTTAATATGGTTACTAAAAAAAAAGGTTATTAACAGTTCATCGTATCAGATTTCACCTTGCCTGAAACATGTGCATAAAAAAATCATTTTCATTAGAATATTGTTCCCATGTTATATTTGGTTATAATATGGTAGTGTGATTTGATTTGGGACATGGTTGTGAAAAGCGAATATTATTTTGCACAAAACAAAAGGCATATCACTCATATCCGCATGCGTGGGTCTTTTTATGCGTATCAGTTTCCGCCCATTTTCATAAAGGGTGCCAATAATTCTGGACTTGTGAGTGTCACAGTATATGCAGACGTTTGAGCCAGAGCTCCAGAGCTGCAGCATTTCTATTAAAGCTGGCTGTATTCTGATCACCTAGTCTCTCTGCAAACTCATCAGCCTCCTGTCCAAACTGTGATCAGTGTGTGAGTTCTGTGCAAGTGTGTGTGTGTGTGTGTGTGTGTGTGTGTGTGTGTGCGCCAGGTTCTGCTCTACCAACTTTTTTTTTTTGTCACTCTTTGTTTGCCCATGAATTAAGTACCCCCATCCCGAGTGCGCCTGAATCCCATTAGTCTTCTGACTCCGACTCACACAGCAGCGCTCGGTTCGGGTTGTTGTTGTTGTTGTTTTTTTTCATTCTCCGCCACCTTGATGAACGATGGCCGATTTCGGCATTTCGGCATCAATCCAGGGGCCCCACAGAGCAAAGCGCAGTAATGGGGTATCGATACCACCGGGTCGACGTTGAATCCTAAACACCTTGATCTGCAAACTATTTGCAATTCAAGTTCCAATTATAGCACGGCTGGTTCTGATCAATCCCCGGAGTAAACAAGCTCAGGTTTCTTACAAGGCTTCTGAGGATTAATTAGACTTCTCACTTCTCGTGTTTTCTCCAATCTAGCAGCCACCACAGAGTGAACAATCAACTATGTTTTTCTGTTTTCGTCTTTCCTACCAGGAGAAAGTAAGTTTTGAAAGTCGCACGCGTCCGAAGTCTTCGCCGAGTTTATCGGCTTTCGGCGAATGACTGAGCTTGTTTGTTTAAATGAAATGAAAAACTGAAAAATGACTTTCGCCGGCTAATTTCGGCGGAACGCGTTTTGTGACGGATTGCCTCGTTACTCTGTTCGTGGATTATCTCCGCAACAAATGTTGTGCCTTTCAGGATTCATTTCGGTTTCTGATGAATTTGTCATATTATTCGGCTTTTAATTTGCAGTGGGATGGCAGGTGGACGCTGTGTAATTCTGATGAGATGAGCTGTCGCTTGGTACTAGGAATACTAAATCGTAGAGAACCTTCCAAAAAAAAAAAAAAAAAACACGAGACACTGTATCATCAGCCTTGATTTCGGAGCAAAAAGCCTGACATCGTCATTTTCATTTTAAATCTGTGGAGTAAATGTGACTTGAAGATTTTTTTCTCCTAATATATATCATAGGGAAATCATATATATTTTTAATATTTTTATATTTTTCAAGGATTTTTATAAATATCCTGATTTAATAAGCAATTTTAGTTACAATTCCAAAGAATCTTAGCAAATAATTCACTCCTACCGCGTCTAAAAAAAAGTCCTACTCCTAGGATTATTTACTGGAACTTAATGTTTCTACCACCTCAAATGCAAATATATATAAAACATTATTTATAAAAAAATAATAATCCATAATCAGCATAGCAATTCATAAACTGACATAAAAGAATTGCAAAACATACCTAAATAAATCAGGTATCAGGTCCTTTAAAATGGGTTTGTATACATACTTTAAGTCGGTGGATTTCGGTGCTAATATAAAAAAAAAAATTTTATTAAACACCCTGTACTGAATAGATCAACAGCCATTAGTTTTTGTTGTGAATAAGTGTATTCTTATATGTATTCTAGCTCTGTTTCCCAGGGAATGGTTCTTGATTTACTGTACTGTACGGGTCATTTGAAATTAACCCTTTAACGGTCTGCACAGCTTTTCGGTAGAGCACAGTTTGAGGTACTACATCATGATCATAATAATGATTGAGCCATGTCTACCAAACGGTTGAGCAGTGGCGGCTGGTGCAAAGTATTTTTTTGGAGGGGGGGGGGGGGGGGCGGCGAACAAAATGAAAATTAAACTTTTAATACTCGCCTGTAAATCGCCATTTATCAGGTGATCGCGCATCATTACTATTAGTATCAAATAAAGTCCTGACTCACATCACATCCAGTCAGCAGCTCCGCTTGCCATAAGAAGTGCTGGAAAAGACTCGTTGAGAATCACATGGTCCAATCACATGAGCCCAAATATTTAAAAACAATATTGATTCGCTAAGAACAAAAGAGGGAGGGTTCGGGACGCACAGTGCTGCGCCCGAAGGATGATTTGAAAAAATCCAATCAGAGCTCAGCCTCAGGTCACATGCTTTTCAAAAATATACGTGTCTACATAGACACTCGTTTGTCCGGCGCCCCACGTACACGAACACAAATGAACGTAATACAGTTTAGATTCTTTTAAATTGAAAATAAATAATATTAAGAAATGCAGCGGAAAAAATTTTAAGCAATTTTTGGTTGAGATGAAAAAAATGGTTGCGATGTCACTTCAGGGGTTTATACTATACTGTATATAACCATCTTAACCGTTCTGCTAGGATAATATGACACACTCTTAGTCATTTTAATGGATTTTTTTGCCACACAGCCATGACAAGGGCCTGCTGAGTAGTGAGTTGAGTCATTCATAGTCTCACAGGGTTACGACTCTGGTTCAGTATGCATTATTAACTTATTATTCTTTTTAAATTATTTTTATATTTAACTTCTTATGTTTAATCGCTCCTTATGAATATCTAAAATGTATAATGCATCGTTTACATATTTCAAGCAGCGGCATTCAGTTCCTCTCTCCCAAATTGCAGCCCTAATACTCTCCTTTGATTCTCCTCGAACACTTTCAGCTCTTAACAGTATCGACACCGACATTCAGAGAGAATCCGAGCTGCTCGAGGAAAAAGCTTTGACCATTATGTCTCCTCAGACCACCATTTTCATAAAACATTTCAAGTGGGCTTGAGCTCAACATCTCATCAGGCTCAAATCCCCCATACTCCACCCCCCCCCCCCCTCCGCAAATGTAAATGTCTTGCCTTTCATTAGGTCCCAGAATCTCACCATCCTCCACGCTCGGTGCAACTCGTGCATAAATGGAGAAGTATAGGCTTGATCCATGAAGCCTGCTGCATCGCTAATCTTCATAAGTGGCCGTAAATTTCAGCACTAGCATCGCGGGCAGGGTGCCTGGTTTGAGGTTAGCGGTTGTAAATCCAGCAGGCGAAACGCAAGGCTGTTCCAGGGGCTCGGTGCGTCGCTGGTGGCTGACTCAAACTGTAATGTTTATTTATGCTGCTTCTGTCCTTTACTTTCTGTTCACCTCCCTGGAGGGGAGCACTGCAGCTGTCTCTCTTTTTTTTTTTTTTTTGCTATGGACTGCTAGTGGATATCATAGTGCCATGGGTAATAAGAGCTTGAGCAGCATCATGGGAATTCATACATCTTTCCAGGCATTTTTTTTTTTTTGCTAGATCTCCAGTCGGGCACATTTTGATGTTCTTAGGTTGAGGTTCTTAGAATGCTAGGTTCATCGCTGAACTGGAAAAAAAAAAAAAAAGCGTCGTTCAGTGTTGAATGGAAATGAATCAAGCCGTAAATGTCAAAAATTACGTGAGCAGTCTGATAGAGGAAGGAGCAAGATGGCGGGCTGCCTTGAAGGTGAAAAGGAGGGCATGTGTTCTGCGGGATTGTGCTGATTTCCTGGTCATTAGACATAACAAAGTCTCCACGTTATTCACAGTTCATGCTCTAATCACACAGGTCAGTGACTCAGTGAAGCTGTAGAGCACGGCCTGCCCTAATCAGAGGACGACGGTTGTATAAAATGATCTAATTACCATGCTAGACCTTTGTACGTGCCTGGTTCTTGCCTTAGTCCAGAAATAGCGGGTGACCCTATAAATGGTATCTGCTGTAAAACCACCTGATTTCTGTAAGTGTGGGTGAGATTGCTGTGGCGGTATGGCTTCGTGTTAACCTTAGCTGCCTTTTGCAGTGTCAGTTGAAACCTTTCTTTGTGCAACTGAAGCTGTTTGACCAGGACGACCTGGTGAACGTACTGGATAGTCAAAAAAGTGGACACTTGCATGACGGTAACCTCCGCTTTGTTGCGTCGTAATGTTTCATATCGCGAGGCACATGTCTGAACAGTCATCCGACCAAGGAGGCTAATTGTGAGTGGCAGATGGAGCTGTGCTGCGGTGTTGAGCATCGCATGACCTCGAGGACGATAACGACGAACGCTAGTTTCTTCTAAAGTTCTCGAATCGGCTCCCGAGCAAAGGTTAATTGAGGCGCTTCCTGCTTCTGCAGTTCGACTTGGTTCCTTTTCATCCCATCAGATGAGCCGCATTGCTTTTTTAGCCCAGGCTGATGAGAGGGTTCATGAGGATACAGCAACAAGCAGGAGCTTCTGGCGAAATGAGCTCGAGTGCGTATGAACGATGTATGAAACGACTTCTGACAATTATTTCCCAAAGAAATTTGAGCTCTGAACCGTAAAAGATTCATCCTCTGCTCTCAGCTATGGGTGTGCCTCCGAATCTGTCTCACAAACTAAAAAAGAACCAGATAAAAGTTTACAACGAAGATGTCAGATCCTGGGCTTCCTTGGATAATTAAGGGTTCTTTGTAGGGTTCTTACAGGAGGTCTTCGAATGTAGGCTGTCACTGCTTACTCCACAAAACTCTTCTTCGGCTGGTGATATAATATATGGGAATGTGTACACATTTATAGGCTACAGTCAGGACTGTAGGAACGGTCTCAACTGTCTCAAGACGTTTTTTTCTGAATTGTACTGAGCTTTCACTTTAAGTGTACCCTTTAATGTTCTGCTCAACATTTTGGTAGAGCACATTTGGAGTCATTATGTCATAATGAAAAATGTGGTCGACCTAGTTGAGCCATCTCTACCGGTCGGTTGAGGTTTGCTAAAATCGAAAGATAATCTGCTTAATGCTCTGCTCAACATTTTGGTAGAGCACATTTGGAGTCATTATGTCATAGTGAAAAATGTGGTCAACCTAGTTGAGCCATCTCTACCGGTCGGTTGAGGTTTGCTAAAATCGATAGATGATGCCTTGTTAATCGTTTCATAACATTGCCTGAGAAATAAAGCAGATCTAATGCCGAAAAACATTTGTCTAACTAAAGGCTAATTTCATGTTCAGATCTTTTTTTCAGGCTGTCATGGCTGAGTCCACAAAACCTCTTTGAAAATAGATTTCGAAATTAGCGGCATCTTTCACCATTGACGATAAAAGTGCCTCAAAGATGAAATCTTAAAACAAATTGTTCTTGGGTTTTTTAAGCGTTTCTTGGATAATTACAGGTTCTTAAGCTTTCAAGGTAACGTCTTCGATCAGGAGACACTTTGTGTAATGGTTCCCCTAGAAGCACAAACAAGTATGAGTCCAGATGAGTCCTGCTTTTCAACAACTGCAGATCTGTTCAAAACTCTTCCAAATGTCAGATCCTTGGAAACAAATGGGGGGAAAAAAATCGAGCTTCTTTTAATAATCTGTTGGATAGTTACCGGCTCTCAGGGGAACTCTCTGAATCTGGAAAGACAACCTAAGTTCCATTAAAGGTTTCACATTTTCACTGAGAACAAACAGTCATTGCTTCAAGTTAGGGTTCATGATTGGCGTCCATTTGATATTTGAAATCCTATAGAGAGTGACAGTTGTCAATACTGAGATATTTGTATTGGTTTTTTTAAGGGAATGTTGCGACTCTTTGAAGACCATTAAAGACAAAATTTCCAAAGACATACAAAATCTACAAAAAAAAAAAAAAAAAAAAAAACCCAAAAGACTAAAATTGTCCTGGACCCATCACTCAACAACGTGCTTCGCCCAAAAGCAACCCTTTTATTCTCCGTCCTTCGGTTCAGTCCATTTTAATTCTGGCTTTGTGCTGCAGGCTTTTCAGGGCTTGTTCAATACGCTGTAGCTGTAATGACTGAGCAATGAGCTGGATTGCAACAAATCATTTGCAGTAAATTGGAATTAGAAAATCAATGCTATAGAGTTTTGTCCTTATGCCATATACTGGCTTTTTTTGCTTTATTGCATTTACTGCCACGCCGAAAGTCGCTGATGCAGGGTAGACGAGTGGGACATAAACGCTAAAGTGAACTGACACATTAGCCTTAATGTAATATAAGCCATACTGCTGCTTATGCATATGATACATATAGGACATTAGGTGTTGATGTTGTGTACCATACAGTATGTACTTTGTCCACCATAACTGTAGATCTGCAGGTTGTTGTATGACATAAATAAATGATACTAGTGATCATGATGTTCAGTTTGACAGACTTTTGGTAAATCGCTTTGTCTTAGGAGTACGGACTTTCATATATATATATACTTTATTGTACACATGTGGGAGATGATCCATGCTTCAAACCATGAAGACCAAAACCATGCTTCCCAGTCAGGTTAAATATATATTACACTAACGTAAGTGTCCATCTATTGATGCAGGTGTTTGTTGACAGTGAGAAAGTAGGTTATTAGTATTTTATTTTAAAGTAGATTATTAAATCTGGCACATAACTGTTCGTAACAAAACATTTAGATTTCACTCATGGTGCAGGTTAAACTTAGGCGGATATCTACAGTAAGTACTGCAAGGGTTTAATTAAATACTGTCCGGCAGTCGGTTTAAGACGCGCCCACAGTTGGACGCATGGTGCAGGACGGTGCTTCTAATCTGGCACAAAACTGCTCATAACTTCAGTTCTACTCAATTCTCCATTTCATTTCTGGTGCAGGATTAACTTCAAGCAAATACCTCAGTACTGCCTAACTTTTTTGGAAAGACCAAAAAAAGTTTCTAAAACCGTAAGAGACGTAGAGTATACAGTGGATCTCTTGCAGTCTCAAGATCATTGAGCCAAATAACGATGAATCGCTCCAGAACACGTGACGAGAGACCAGGGAACAGTGCATGAGAACAAACGTCCAACTGTGATTACTTATAAGATCCAGCTGTTATTTTCAACACTTCCGAGGGCAGCTTTTCCAATATATATTGTAGAATACGTTCTTCCTTAGCGGTTAGCGCTGTTGCCTTGTACTTCCAGGGTCCGGGTTCGATTCCCGCCTCGTGGTCTGTGTCCATGGAGTTTGCATGTTCTCCCCGTGCTTGGTGGGTTTCCTCCGGGTACTCCGGTTTCCTCCCACAATCCAAAGACAGATTAGGCTAATCGCCATTCCCAAATTGCGTGCAGTGTGTGTGTGTGTGTGTGTGTGAGCCTGTACACAGGATCGAGCGGTATAGGTGTTGTTGTGTGAGTGACGTTCTTCCCGGACATGCAATCAGACCTCTGCACTAAATCAGACCTTGGGGAAATAAAAGGTCTGTCCTGTCTCCACTGTCAAGGTCCTGTTCCGGAGCAAGTCTCTAACAGTCTGGAGAAATCCTGAAATGTTTAAGAACTAACGAAGAATAAATGCGTATGTGAGGGGGGTCGGAGGAAACAAAAGTTCCGTTTTGGGAACGCGTCACGGCTTTTTGTTCTGCCATTGCGATTGAAGTGTGCGTTAAAAAAAAACACCCTGAAAAGATGTGGTTAAGTGAATTCTGCTGTTTAATGGTAGTCGGCTGGGGTTCTTGCTGCTGCTGCTGGAATAACAGCACCATGGGGGGACGGCGGACTTGTTTAAACGTACCTGTGTGTACAGTGTGTGTGTGTGTGTGTGTGTGTGTGAGAGAGAGAGAGAGAGACTACACAGAGCTTTAAACATGTTGCAGTTTAGTGTTCTTGCTGAAAGCAGTCTTTGTGCAGCCTTCAAGCTGTGCTCAGCATTGATGTGTGTGTGTGTGTGTGTATGGATGTGTGTAAGCATGTTTTGATATCTTGTTGGGGACCAAGCATCCCACAAGTACAGCGGTATCTGACACGGGTCGGGCTTTTTTTCCCCCCGTCAACAAAAGATGCAGCTTTTATTTACGTTACTGAGGTTAAGGTGTGTGTGTGTGTGTGTGTGTGTGTGTGTGTGTACAGTATATTTATGTGTATGAAAGAGAGAGAAAGAGATTAGCTTCTGGCTTGATGCATAGATCTATACGAGCGGTTCAGGGTACCGTGGGTAAAGATTGCTCCCCGGTCACACTAAGCCCTGATATTTTTTATGCATTCTCTTTTAGTTTTTGAACAGATAGATTTTTGTTGTTGTTGTTGTTGTTGTTCCAGCATGAATATAAACCCTGGAGCAAAACAACAGGGTACATCGTGTAGTTACTCCGTGTGTCTGCAAGCAGCGTAATAGAGGACTCACTACCTAACTGCCTCTTCTACATACACCAATCAATGCCGTGACCTTTACAAGCAGCCTGGCGCGATTGACGGGCGAAAAAGTTCACCGTTTCATCCGTCTACTTTTTTTCAATGCTGCAAAGAAAGAAGGAGTTTGATTTCTGATTCTTCCGATTAATAAACAAACGTTTCCTGAGGCCGGTTCAGAGCCCGAACGGTCGAATGTCATGAGTGTGTGAAATATTCAACATCGCAGCGTTTCATATCGAGCGGATTCTGGTGTATAAATGTACGAGTTCAAGCCCTCGAGTTCGGACCTTTCTTTAATAAATTCAATCCTTCGCAGCCTCATCAGTGCCTTCTGCTTATTTATATTTGAATCGTGTCACTCGGCCACGCCCATTTCGCTTCACCCGCAAGATTCTTTTCTCGCATCGCTGATCAGAGTTGAACTGATTCAAGTTGTGTTGTTTCTCATATGGAATTATTTCAGCAAAAACCTGCTCTGCTAATCACCCGGGAATTGAACCAGCGATCTCCGGCTGATAGGGCGAGCACTTTACCACTGCCCCACTCGGAGGCCTAGCACGATCCTTTTTTTTTTTTTTTTTTTTTTTTTTGTGGCGATTCATGATTCATGTATGACTCCAACATCTCCAAATTTTTATTTATATGCGTTTGAATTTGACGTGGTAAAATCTTGCAGTTCCACTATGATCCTACAGGTGGTGTGCTACAGTACCCTGTGCGGTAGGTGAATTATTGTAACAGAATCTGAAAAAAAAATAATAATAATAATAATTGTGATCACTACAGAATCGCAATACTTATCGAATCGGCACCTAGGTATCGTGATTCTATCGTATCGAGTGGTCCCTGGTGATGCCCATCCCTTCTTCTTCTTCTTTTTTTCCCAACCACATATTTTTTTGTGAAGTTTTTAACCCTTCTTTAACCCAATTCCAGTAATTTGACCCTCCTGAAATGGTGAACTTATTTTTTGCCACACTGTCCAATCACAGCTACATGGCTAAGGTACTTACGATAAGGCACTAACGACCTCACCTAGCAATGATAATGGATAGGGTTAAAGGGAAATCTTATTATTTACCATTATGTATACAAAAAGTGATAGCGGTTAAGGCTCTGGATTAAGACTCATGAGTTCAAGCCCCAGTACAGCCAATCTGCTTGTGTCAGGCTCTTGACCTTTGTTGCTCCAGGGGTTCTGGATCCTGCCTGACGCTTTTGTCTGACCCTGGTTTGTTAACAAGCTAGAAAATGAGACTCGATGGAATAAATGAGTACTAGCGGGATCAGGTGTGCGTTGGTGTCGAAACCGCTTCAAGTCTCAGTAGAGCTTCTTCCTGTTGTCTTCCGGCAGAGCCAAGAAAGAAAGTGTTTATAGGTATGGTGTTATTCTGGATACTTATTTTAGATAAAAAACAGAGCAAGAGAGAGAGTCCAGCGTGTGGAGGCTGGCTCGCTGGTGATGTAGTGCTCACGGCTAGCCTCGCTTTCTTGCGGCAGGAGACGAGAGCCTCTTGGCTATGGAAGGAGCTGTAATTAATGGAGGTTGATCAGCACTGATGCCTTTGACATCCTCGCCTAGAGCGTACCTGAAGGAGACGAATATGGGGAGAGAAGGAAAAAGAGAGAGCGAGAGCGAGAGCGAGAAGGCTGATATAATGGATGATAAGAGCAGAGTGAATGGGAGGGAAGATAGGTGAGGGCAGTTTAGATCTCAATTACCATACCTCACTCATGCGAGACCACCATCGTTCCTGCGCCACGACCAATATGGAATGGGATTCTTTATTTATTTATTTTAGCTGATAATGAGCTAGCATTGAATTCACCGAAAGGCTTTTAAGATTATTGCATCCTGCGCTTTGCTGTGCGTGTTACATTTTTTTTCTCGCTATATCTTTTTTTTTCTTTCCCAAGCTTTCTTGTGTTGATTCACACCAACCCACACAGACATATTAGCAGACCTTCATCCATGATGAGCAAACCCATAGCCCGCGCTTTTATCTCTACGAGCTAAGCTTGAAATGCTGTTTAATATCAGCTTTATCTTCTCAAGGTCCAGTCTTGCTGGGTATTTTCTTCTCCTGTCCCTGAAGCCTGAAGTCTACTACCAGCCTTGTAGAACCTCGCCCTCAGTATGTTCACATGCACGGTTAAGTTAAGTTAAAGGTTATAGCTCGACTAACACGTTTACTTCTTGTATCCCATTATACAAACTTGGCAAGGAGATCAATTTACGGACCGGAGTATCTCCGGCAACACTATGATAGGAGGCGATTTGCGTAAAGCAGAGGTCATCGGTGTATTGTTAAGGGCTTACATTTAAATTTAAAGCATTTGAGATCTTGACGTTGGAGATCTTGGGTCGTGGTGGATATTTAAAGAAATGTTCTTAAAAGGTTCCAAGAGGAGGTTTCATGAATTGGTGGACTGTGGGAAAGCAGCCAGACGTCAAGTTCGATCCAAGTGCACGAATGAAACGAGTGCAAGTTAAGATGGACGCTAGCCCGTTCGTTGCGCTAGAACAAAGAACCACTTATGTCAGGGGCTGGCGGGTGGGATTATCACGACCAACTAAAAGTTTGTGACGCAAAATGCAACGGGTAGCACAAATGCTTTCTAGTAATGATGGTAGATTTGCAAAGCAATGTTGAAGTTCGCTGTTGTTGTTGTTGTTGTTGTTGCTGTGCTTGCCGCTAGCATTCTTTTTGCTGCTAGGAAAGTAGACACATACACGGACGTATACAGCGATGTAATGACATGACTCTCTAGCCATTGGAAAAACAAACCCAGTTCTTATGAGGTTTGCTACTGGACCGGCTCTGAACTGGGACTAGCACCAAGTGAACAGGCACTCGGTTCACTTTAGTGGAGCCAAATGCCAACGCTTTAGTGGAGCCAAATGCCAACGTCTATCTCGATGATATTACAAAGTGATGATTTTTTTTTTATAAAATATCTTTCACCTCTCACAGGTCAATTACCAGTCAAGCGAAGTAGCTTAACCAAAAGCGCTTCCTCATTTCAGCAGCTCAAGGTCTTCAATCTTCAGTCCTCAGATTTTTTTGTCATAAAAAGCCTCGGAAATGAACTACAGTAAACTTTCGAATGTATGAAGTCTTCTCCAGATTTATTGACCCGGAGGAACGGGAATGAGTGTACAATACCTTGCGAACCGTACGTGATCAGAAACAGGGAGTGTTGAAAACGTGAGGTTCATAAAAAATATATATAAACAGCCAATCCGAATGCAGTATGCAAATGCAAACGCAGGTCAGAGTGCTGTTTCTAATTTGCATATTCCAAATACAGAACCTGAATCTTTCATTAACTCGGCATCAGTTACACATATGATTGATAATCATAACTTTCTGCCGCAGATCTGAAATCTTCACCACCTCCACGTCAACGTGACTCTCGCAGATTAACGGCGATTCCAAATGAGCAACGCGCCTCGTAGAACTGAGCGTAATTGAGTGAGAAGAAGAGAGATGGGGGGATAACGGACAAACAGACCCCAGCGCACACATCAGTCACGGAATAAAAGGCGAGCCGATGACATGAGACGCTTAAAAAGAGCCGCGTGTTCAAAGGGTCAGCGCTCATTTCCATCACAATCAGCTCTCGCACACCCATCTGTCTGAGCTTGGCCTGCTCCCAGCTGGGTGCACGGGTGTGTGCGCGGGTGTGTGTGTGTGTGCGCGAGTGTGTGTGTGTTTAATAGTCGTGTTTGTCTGGGTTGTATCTTTAAAAAGCTGTGCTGCTTGTATGTCTAAGGCGCTGTCCGTGGTTCTGTTTGCTAGTGTGTTATTGATTATACGAACTTGCTAATCAGGAATAAGTGCATTTCTGCTCTGTGTGTGTGTATGTATGTGTGTATGCGTGTGTGTCTTGGCTCTTTTAACTTCTGCTCTAGCTGAATGCCCTATGCTAATTTTCCTCAGAATGATTAACAGCCAGTGTGAGGTTGTGGGTTAATTTCACTGCAGCAGGAGCTTAATATTGTCAAATTTAGTCATGCTCTGCTTGCAGACAAATAGCCAGCTATCGTTCAGCTACACATTATGTGTGTGTGTGTTTGTGTGTGTGTGTGTGTGTGTGTGTGTGTGTGGTTGGTGGGTGGGCACTGAGTCCAGCGACACGTTGAAGATCGATTTCTCTACAGCCGAACCAAGCAGAACGCTCGCGGAAACTGGTTTGAAACATACGGCCCTCCATCTCTCCTTCCATTTCTCACCACCTGCTGAGTTACGGCTTCACGGCCGCACACATATCCATATCTACAGTAATCACAAGCAGCTACAAAGTACACACTTTTCATCCCCCGGACCATTATTCCGCTCTTGAGCCACACATTCCCTCAATGATTCTTCACCGCTAGAGTAAAGGTAGATGGTTTAGACTAGACCGATTTGTTGTTTGTTTGTTTTTTTCCTTCTTCTTTTTTCTCGACCGGATGAAGCCGGAGCGCTGCTGAGTCACCTCTGTGCACCGGCTCACACCGTGCACCCATCAGCATTCTTGGGCACAGCCCCGTCCAGCGGCGCTCATCATAACCTTGCATTAGACGTGTTGAAATATACAGTAGGACAGCGCTCGCTAATGGACTGACGAGGCACTTCTTTGTCATGGGACGCTTTTAATTAACTATTAGGGCTTTGATGGAAGCCAGGACGAGACACTTGTTTATTCATTGCGATCATCATCATCATAATCATCTTGAGTTCGGAAACGACCTATAAAAGCGAGTTCGCCATTGAGGCTTATCGTGTAGGCTGGTAGAAAACGGTTCCAGCAGGAATGATATTGTGATGTTAACCCGTAAGGATGGGAATCACCGGGGAGCAGCCGATACGATACTGTCAGTGGGTGGAGATTCGATTTGTATCACGGTTTTTATAAATATCCCGATTCGATATGAACTTTTTACTTACAGTTCTAAACTTAGCAAGTCATTCACTCCTACAACACACGACTGTGCTGCCTGCACGTGTGAATAGTTTACAGTGCACCCCCTGCAGGATTATAGAGGAATGGCAACATTTTACCACTGAAAATTTCAGAGTCTTGGCTTAGTGGTACTGTCGCCTTGTACCTCCGAGGTCCCGCTCGGGTCTGTGTGCATGGAGTTTGCATGTTCTCTCCATGCTTGGTGGGTTTCCTCCGGGTACTCCGGGTTTCCTCCCACAGTCCAAAGACATGCAGATTAGGCTAATTGGCTTTCCCAATTTGTCCGATGTGCCCTGCAATGGATTGGTACCTCATCCTGGGTGTACAGTACCTCGCCTCGTGCCCTAAGCCTCCTGGGAGAGGTTCCAGACCCCCTGCAACCCTGAATACAGGATAAAGTGGTATAGACGATGAGTGAGTGGGTGAATTTCTGAGTCAATGTGGCGAATACATGATAAAGTATTAGATCTAATAATTTGGCAATGTTTCGAGTACACAGGGTGTTGAATTTTGAAGGATTTCCAGCTGTCGTGTTCTGCGGATCAAGGGCGGGGTCATCCTGGAAGAGGATACGCCCAATAGTGTTGAGATGTTCGACATAGGGTAAAGGGAAACCTTGGCTCCTGACATTCATGTTGATGTTAATTTGACATGTACCACCCACAGTACCTTAAAGACCAAGTATACCCCTTCATGGAAATGGTGTTTCCTAACGCACCTTACCATGTATTTCAGGAAGGGTCTAAGGAACATGACAAAGAGTTCAAGGCGTTGGCTCGGCCTTCACATTTCCTAGACAGAGCATCTTCAGGTGCTGGAAAAACCATAGCTGGATCCATGGAAGCCCTCACAAGAAGGATCTGCTGCTAAAATCAGATCCTTGTTGTAGCTGCAAATATCATTCTGTCTCCCTTAAGACAAACCCACACACTTGCTTCCTCATGCACCCGGTGTCTGCCACCTGAGCCTCGAAGCAGCAGGCATCGGCTCCTGCTGCGCTCTCCGCAGGGGGGCTGCATTCATCAACCCCACTGTGTGTCATTTTTTTTTCTTTCCTCTTTCGCTACACCCCCTCTTTCCCATGCAAGTCTAATTCCAGCCTTGGTAATTAGTGCGGTGCTGTAAAGCCAGGTTTGTGGTAGGTGTGTGTGTGTGTGTGTGTGTGTGTGTCCATCGCAGCTGGCTGTTCTCCATGTGGGATCATTAGTGGGTCACATAAAGAAGTCATGCTCAGACCAACCCATTGTCCTTTTAAACCATGACCAAAAGAAAAGGAAGTCAGAGAGCGAGAGAGCAGGAACAAAGTCTTAAAGGCTGAGCATGAGTGAAGTCACATTTCCATTTCTGCACCGCGTTGAATGCGTTATGAGGAGTGAAATTCTGGGTTGCTGTAACTTGTTTTATCCATGCATGTTCCGTCCGCACTATTACTTCTGATAAAGCCAATCAGGGACGCCCGGAGGCAGTGCATCTCATTCATAATTTTAGTTAGCGCTAGTGAAATGAACAGCCAAGAGGAAAGCAAGCGAAAAGGAAAGTCTTGGATCGCCGGGACCGTTTCAATGTGATTCAAGGTCATTCCCGACGCTGATTATTTTCCTATAACAACATGCCCTGTACTGTCTTTTTCCTCAGTCTTCCTAAGAATCTAATTTAAATTTTTCATTTTCCTGTATAGCGTGGATTGTTTTATAAAATTCTGTCTGGGAGATTTTTGAGGGGCGTCCAAGTCAAACCGGGACTTGTGGTGAACTTGTGGTGAATGGAGGTGTAAAACCGGTTGACGTTTACAAAAGACTACCAGTGCAGTACGGTGATGAGACTCTTAGCCGCGGTAAAACATGTGAATGGTATGAAAATATTTTCATTAAAGAAACATGAAATCTAATTGAACTAAATTGATTGTTACATGAACTCGACTGGGAGATATTGCCACATACCCCGAACCAGTGCAAGCCATTTCCACATGTTTGGGCCGTTAATGGAGTTCCTGGGAGGCCAGTGTTTCAGTCGTGTCGCTGGGAAGTCCCATCATGGAAGTCCCACTTTCTACCTTGATGGTGTCCAAGCACTAGTGAAACACTGGGACAAGTGCATTAGTTTAATAGTACAGTGTAGTTTAGAGAAGTAATGAAAGTTTTTACTCTCATAACTGTGTTCTGATATTCTGCGCAGTTTGACCTGAACACCACTTGCGGAAACCATATGCTGTTGGGGAGGATATGTTTTAGGCAAAATAAAGGAAAAAAACTTGCACCAGTTTATATTCCACGACTACTGTATAATGCGTCTAAGGTTTGGAGTAATAAGACTGTAGTGTTGGTTATACAGTATAACAAGAAAGGCAAGAACTATTTCCTTTACAATCAGTGTATAAAATGTAAAAATTTCATTCTCGCTCAAATTTAAATGTAAAACATGGTTTGGGTCACACTAAGCATGAGAACTAATAATAGTGATATTACTTAAAAAAAAAATGGTTGGACTAATACAAAATCTGGTGTCAAACCGCTGTAGAATACATTTTAATCAGAATCCTCATTGCTTCCGACATGGATTCTTTCTTTTCCACAGTCTCTCTGCCTATGGCACTTTCATTTCCATCTATGAGCATCTTATTACACCTTTAGGGGGGCTTCTTAATCTGAGTAAACGAGCAGATATAATCTGATTAGTGTCGCAGAGTCTTATCAGATTACAGACTCTTGGGGATTTATGTAGGGAATCAGATTTAGTGCATCCTACGGTGGCAGGCTTTATTACGATAATGACAACGAACAGATTTCCGTGCAGAATGATTGTTCATCGGGTTTTCAAGGTGCGTTCAAGTCAAACTGGGACTTTTTCTCACAATGTCTGTGAATATTCAGCGGGTGCAAACTTGAAAATCGATGCATAACGCGTAGCGGAAGAGACGTCTCAGTCTGTGGGGACTGTACACACAATCATTCAGCAGTACCACATTGCACATCACCTCGCTCCAAGCCATTTCCACATGTTAGGGCCGTTAAAGGAGTTCCTGGGAGGCCAGGCTTTTAGATGTACCAAGGAAAACATTCTCCAAGCACTAGTGAAACCCTGGGATAAGTGCATTAGTGTAGCAGGGGATTATACAGAGAAATAAACTTCCACAATCAAAAGTCCCGGTTTGACTCGAACTTCCCTCGGTTTAGTAAAAAAAGCTTGTGAGCTGAACTGTTTAATGTCACACCAGCTTGTTGCTTGATTGTGGCTTTCGCGTTGACATCCCTAGTTTATGATTACGGATCATCCGTGTTTCAAGGCTTCATCAGGTATATTATATTATTTCTTTGAATGTTTTATTCTCTGACCTACAATTAACCTTCAGAGCGTACTGTATAAGATAAGACAGGGCCGTGCACAGTGCCCTTAACTCTACTGTACAATCACAGCTCGCTTTAACCGGGAAGTTAATTCAGGGCTTGTCTCTACTGTAGCTTCATTCTTATTGGCTCATCAATGTTGATTGGGCTGAAAACACAGCACGAAGAAAGCGTAGACGTTACAACCAGCCTGCACAAAACACCCGTCTTTTCTCGATTCCGACCCTTTCAGCTCCCGATTGTATCGTCCTAATGAAGCCATTATGCACGAGCGCCAATCAGTCCATCCGAGCCATTGTCTTCCTGTAGCGCTCATCCTGTGCATTCAGACCGTTGTGTCCTTTGTCCCCCCCCGCGGGCATCAGCGCTCAAGCGTTTACTTACTTACCAAAGGGACGGACCATGAGAGTGACGGACCTCCTGTGGCACATTAAAGGGATCAGAGAGAGACAACAGACCAGGAATAGACATCTGCTCCTGACTTTTCTTTTACTTAACCCCTCCCTCTTTGTCTCCTCTATGGTGTCCATGCTTTGATACCCAGATGGGACTGGAGTCAGGTGGGTAAGAAGTGACTTCATGCTGCGGGCGTGTGTCTGGTGGACGCAGGAGCTTAATTCCCTCTACACATGGGTTCTTACGGTGATTAAAGCGGGTTTGAGAGCGTGCGTATGTGTGTGTGTGTGTGTGTGTGTGTGTGTTTGTAATGACTGCATGCACATTTGTGTGTGTGTGTGTGTGTGTGTGTTTTGGGCGAAACAAGTTCCAAGATGCAATATGGCCCTTGACTAGCCGCAGGAGGCTGAGGCAGCGTCTTCCACAACGGCAGCCGGCAGACAAACACAGAGGGCTTAAGAGCTTTCCGTCCCATTCTCCGTCTACGTCTGTGTTGGTCTCTCTCGCGCGCTTTTTCGGTCTCTCCTGCCAGAACCGCCATCTGCAGCATGACCAGTGAGTGTCCTCATCTGGTTGCAAACACTCCCCCTGTTTTGTTTTGGTTTTTAAACCCCCAACACTCCGGAAAGCTTTTCATCGGTTGCCATGTCTGCCGTGAAGCCCCTCTCTCGCCGCGCTCGCTAACATCCAGGAAGGTGGAAACAGCAGCGTCGACTTTGTAACCTAGAACTCGCACTTAAGTGACAAATGTGCTTAATAAGTGACCTCATTCACACCACTCGTGATTTGTTTCTCATGAGTAAGCACCACAGGTATAAATAGTGCCCGAGTGCAGCGATACTGCGATAATGTACGACAACAAAGCTCCCTTGAAGGGGCGGTTTGTATATATTTTAACATACTGTACCTGTGATTATATCCAGTTGCATTTACAGTACATACAGTATCATAACCAGCTCTATTCTCCTGCTTAAAGCTTCACGTGACTTCTTAGGGTTTTTAATAGAAGATAAACAGCCTCCTTTTTCTTTATTGTGGGTGGAGCTTATTCATTGTTATTGTTATTATTATTATTATTTTAAGTATAGAATAAAAACAAGTCTGATAAGAAGTACCCAAATTACTGTATGTTAATATTGGGGTGGGGGGGGTTGATTCAGTGATCGTGAGTATTTGGGATCGTGAGTATTGACCAAGTATATCGATTTTTATGGACGTTACACTAATTAAGATGGATATGGAGCTTAAAAAATTAAACAATAAAAATAAATAAAAAACAACAGATGGAGTTTAGTCATGGTTTTAATGTCACTTAGCCTTAAGCAGTCCTCTTCCAAAATGTCACTGACTTTTGAATCGTTCCACATATTTCTTGGTCCGGTCGCCGTCGAGCATCTGCTGGCAGTCGACACACCTCACTCTCTTGTACGAATGCACGCAACAAAACAGATCATCCACGTTGGGTGTATTGACTTGCGAGTGTAATTGCGGTTCCTTGTAACATAATCCTGACCAAGGTGGGTAATTACATTCACTCGCAAATAATTCGATCTCCATCGCCTTGGGGCGCTGGAACGTTTTGTTCACCGTTTAATAGTTTTACTGCAGTACACTGTGTGTAAATTAATCATTTCGGGGGGTAAGGTGGTGGAGGTGGAGGGGGGGGGGGGTCGGGTTGGCGTCGGCGTGCCAGACTGCGATGGAGGGAAACGCAGAGGCGGAATATACACGGCCGGGGTTCATTCATTCAAAAGGAGATTAAACTGCAGCCTCGCTCTATTTCGGTGACAAATTAAACCAGAGGAGGTTGTTATGAGGGGGGCTTTCCACCATGCTGCCCTCCTCTTCCTCAGTTCAATCAGAGTCCTGCTGCCCGTGAAGCTTTTGACCCCGGCCCCCATTCTTTCCTTGTCGCCTCTATTTCCTGCCGATCGGGGAGAATTCATTTCAGAGGGCTTAACCTTAGCAATGTCTTAATGAATAGAGGCCATGTCTGAGCTAAGAAGACTTATGGGGTTCGAAAGCCCCGAAGGTGCTGTGAAAGACCCACACACTCCAGCTTCACATCATTTCTCTGAGATGTTAAGAAAGGACTGGACCTAAAGCCACCAAGTTGATAAGCATCAGGATTTCTGAGTTTTGATTGAGCAACCTATATATTCTCAGACAGCTCAGATAAATCCCTCTTCTCCCCCCCAAAAAAAGCTGTAAGTCATAGTTATAGTGTAAAGCAGGACGCTTTATTTATTTATTTTACTTTTCTGTTGCAAGTGCGAGAATGAAAATCATTCAGGAACAAAATACTCTGCTTAAGGTTTCCCACAAGCCTCTCTCTCTCTCTCTCTCTCTCTCTCTCTCACATTATGTGCACCACAGAGCAGGTCAATGAAACGCTGCGGGCAGGCGAGCATCCTCAATATAGGCTTCTTCCTCGTCTTCCTCTTCTTCCTCTCCTTCCTCTTCTTGTTCCTTCTTCTTCATCTTCTTCCTCTTCTTCCTCTCCTTCCTCTTCTTGTTCCTTCTTCTTCCTCTTCTTCCTCTCCTTCCTCCTCTTGGTTTTCTTCTTCATCTTCTTCTTATCATCTGAAACCGTGTCTCTGAGTGTAAAACACGCAAAGAAGCAACACAAATGCATACTGTATTAATGTTAATGTTTTATTCACCGAGTGGTTTCAATCCGTTTCAACCTAATTCATGAATCTTTTGAACCTAGAATCACAACGCTAACACAAATTTAAATTTAAACACAATTTATGTCTTAATTTGTTTGTTTATTTATATAAATTTCAGCATTTGAACTCATGCTCATGAATATTTTCAGTACTAGCGGAAGTACCTGTCATTGACGGTTAAAGAGTTTTTAGAAATGGTTACAAATTAAAGCTAAAAATAGGCAGATGAGCTTTAATGTAATCAGTTGATATATTTATTATCTCAGGTTGAAGCCCACGTACAGGTCTCCCTGCCTACCTTATTAACACAAAGAAATTGGCTCTGTTGAGTGATGCGTATAGCCACGCCCACCCCGAGGGAAAAAGCTCTATATTTGTCTATATAGATCTAGATGCCGTGACATAATCTGGCACATGACGGTTCATAACTTCACTTCTACTCAACATTTCGATTTCATTTATGGTGCTGGTTTAACCAGTTTTGCGTGATACTGCGACAAAATCTGTCTGGACAGACAAACAGACAGACAGAATTTTTTCTGCGACTGGTTTCTCGTCCTCCAATGTAAGCAATGTAAAGATATCATTGAAAGAACGAGTTCTGACCAATGTACAGACAAAAACTTTTTTTTGTTTGTTTATAAATTTACTGCTAAAGCTCTTTATTATGTTATCTAAGACATACTACAAGTCAGTAGGCTAGTGCTAAACTGAGAGAATTTCTAGAACTCTTGCTAATGTTAGCCAGCTAACATGGGCTAAATTGATAGGATTTCTGAAGCCAAAGTCATTGTTTTAATTCTATATAGTTACTGTAGCTAGATAAATATATAAATCATTTATAATACATATACATAAATAATCTTAATATTTATATCTACAGCTAGTAAGTTAGCTAAATAGATAGCTAATATCTTTTTCCAATGTAAATCGTACCACTGGTCTGTAAACTCATGCTCAGCTAAGAGAATTTTATATAATACTCATAAAAAATTGATCTTCATTACTAATGCTAGCCAGTTAACCCCCTTGGTTAACCCCCTAGATTTTTTAAACTACGTTTGAACTATAGACAGCTACCTAGTCATGTCTAGTTTAATGTCATTATTAAATATTCATACATTTTACCCTTAAAGCTATTGTGTTAGCTAATGAGTTAGCCTAATGTTTTTTGTCTATTGCAAGTTATAACACTATGTGAGCTAGTGCTACATCAAGAGAAGTTTATATAATGCTTATTAAACTTCTGTCTTCATTGCTAATAATTCTAGCCAGCTAACTCCTGCGACAGGATTTCTGAGATTTTGAAGCCATGGGACAAATGTCCTTCATGTTCAATGCTAACACTCACCAGTAAACAAACAGGAGTTGTTTTTTTCGTTTGAGTTGACCTTTATCGTTAATGAATAGAGTGTGAGCTAGTTAGCTAACTTGAGCTACAGTGATAGGATTTCTGAGAGGTATTTACTGGGCCATTTAGCATTACCTTAAAGGCTGGTACCTAAAAGCTAATAAGCTAAGCTAATGTTTTTTTTTTTTCATTGTAGTATGCTAAGCTAAGAGAATTTTATATACTACTCATTAACGTTTGATCTTCATTGCTAATGCTAGCCCTTGTCAGGATTCTGAGATTTTTAATCCATGTTCTTGAATCTTCACTGCTAATGCTAGTCAGCAAATTTATCAGAGCATATGAACTGCACCTTAGCATATGAACTTTGCCACCCCAAATTTTTTACCAATATTACCAATTTCCATCACTATAATCATATTTGAAAACAGTCAAAACATTTATAAAATACATGTAAATGAAAAGTAAAATATGAAATAAATAGACATTAAATGTCACTTTTTTATTTATGATTCCTCTCGGCACCGGCTGCTTTAAAAACCAAGCTGGAAGTGGCTGCGTTTTTGTTTTTGTTCTTGTTGTCGTTCATGTTAACATTGTTGGGACCCTTTGGATGGATTGTACGTATGCCGAGGTCCCACTGTACATTTTAACCTAGTCGTCAGCTAGCTAGCGCAGCTAACCTGACATGATTTACTGTATGAGAGACTTTTTTAAGTCTCATTTTAACATTTTAAGTTATAAATGTGTTTAGCGTCATCACTACTGTAGACCTGCTAGCGTTAACGTGATGAGATTAAAAAAAAAAATTTTTTTTTTGAAGGAGTGAAAATTTTCTTGAATGTTTGTAGTTAACGTTGCGAATACTACCTGGTCTTTAACTTAACTTGTTAACTAGTTAACTGTTAATTGCTGGATGTCAAAGCAGACTGTTTTACTGACCAGGCGTTTTTCCTGTAATAATATACTCTTTTTTTCTCTCTCCGCTCATTCCTCAGTAGCCTTTTTATGCTCTGCGCTGTTAAGTCTCAACCTCACTATCATTGTTTAGAGAGTTTTTTTTTTCCCCCCTCAGTCTCAGGCACCTAAAGGGCAACATGTTCTCATCTCCTGGCAGCTGACAAGCCTGGCATCTCGAAGGCTATAATTTCGAAAAGTGCACATTTTTAAATCTCGGTGCTAAAAGACTGAAAGGACAAACGGTGCTCCTTTTTTTTCTTCACGTGGAGATATAAGTAAGGTCAAGGATACTTGAATTACACAAAGCTCACCGTTTTCAACTGTGTGAGATTTTGCACTTGAGGATTTGTTGAAAGGAGATCAACGCAAGGCTTATGCATGTAGCGGTGCCTGAACTTGCAGCACATGTACGGTAATAATGCTAGTCTAAAAGTCTAGAAGCAAACTTTTTGAAACAAACCTTATAAAGAGGTCAGTGTGCTCGCGTGCCCTTCTTCTGGCTCCTGCGTATCAAACAGCAAAGAAATAAATCCTACGCTGCAAGCCGTGAAAAAAACATTCCCTGTGGATTAGGGATGCTAACACAGATGCTAGAGGTGCTGTAAATGTTTGCGCATGCAATGTTTGAGCTTCTCTGCAATGCTAGTGGGTTTTTTTTTTTTTTTTTTTTTTTTGCCAATACATGAACAACGATTTGTTTTGGGCATGTTTATAAATCAAGCTCCAGCAGACGAAGGACCTCTAATTTGATTATATCCTGCCGTCATTTATTCCGCGCACAGCGGCCATGATGACACCTCTCGCTCACTAATGAATCGATCACCGAGTGAAAAATGTCACTTCGCACCTCAGTTCATAAAACAAGTCGAAAGGCTTTTTAAGGGCATCATTAGTTCCGAAGAAGGAACAGAGTCGCATTAAATCCATGCCCGCAGTCAGAACGCCGCACGCAAATCCTCCATCATGATTTCAGCAGGATAAATAAAAAAATATATACGTTTGTTCTTGCAAATTAGCATCTGTAACTGGGTTAGGAAAGGAATCGGCTTGTAAAAGGTTGCTGCTAAAACTTCTGGAGGGCTGGTAGGGGAACTGCGAGTGGAACACGGCAGTGGTAATTAGCTTTCATGGGTCAGTCCACCACTTTACACCGCACCAGATGCCTGACAAGAGAGCTAACAAACAATCTTTCTCCAGGCTTTCTACTTAAGCTTAGTAGAATTTCACAAACATTGACTAACTAATTCCTGTTTCTCTATGACCCACTTATGTTTCTGAAAATACCTCCAGTGACTCATGACCCTGTTTTCTCGGTCTGCTGCTCGTCAGCAGATCCGGATTTGCCTCGTTGTTTGGGAGGAACAGATTCTCATTAGTTAAGATTGCGTGTGTTTAAAGTGTGATCATACTTAGAGCCATACGGAGACGTTTGCCTTCTGGCATCACAAAGATCTTAAGGACAATAAGAGGTTTGTGGTGGCACGGTGGCTTAGTGTTTACTACTGTCGCCTTGCACCTCCAGGGTCCAGGTTTGATGTTCTCCCCTGCTTGATGAGTTTCCTCTGGGTACCTTCGGTTTCCTCCCACAGTCCAAAGACATGCAGATTAGGTTAATTGGCGCTACCAAATTGTCTGCAGTGTGTCCATGTTGACCGGAGGTCGTAAAAATGGGAATAAATACACTGGTCACCATTGGCCTCCATGGTCCCTAGTTGGACTACAAAGTTTTTTAGATGGATGGATGGAAGCAGTACATTTATTAGCACAGCCCCAACATCACCATTTAATTAAAATTTTATATTTGTAACACACATAGCTATGTAGACTGTAGGACATTAAATTAAATGCTTATATGATTCACCATGTCCTAAAATTCCAACCTAAAAAATTAGACAGAAATAATTACACAGAAAAAAAAAACACTACAAATGGAAACTTTCATGCCTAAAAACACATTTAAACTAAAGATAAAATTGGTATCAAATTAAATTTGAACTGTAAATTCAGATAGAAAATAAAAAAGATTTACACAAGAATGACATTTTCAAAATGAAAATGTAAAGTGCGAAAAAAAATTTGTATAAAAAATTATATTTAGATAAATTTAAATCTAAGAGTTAAAAAATGTAAAATTGCAAATTTACAAATTAAAAAATACATGTAATTTTAAAAGTAATTAATAGAATACATTGGGCTTCAATGGTGAACAATACTAAAGTCATTTAGTTTTTTTTTTTTTTTGCTTGTTTCTTTCTTTGGTTCCAGCCCAGACGAGACATCAGATGGCATTAAGGCAGACTAGAGATGTTTATGATTAATCATTAATCGATTATTATCATCAGGAATTTAAATGATGGGGTTTGTTTCACATGTAATGCTGACTTTGACATCCCTGCTGTTTGCTAACATTAGCTTAGCCATCTTTATTAGCCAGGCTCTTTGCCAGTCATGACTGATCATTACTTATTTGAGCTCCATCAAAAACCTTACCAGTGTTGTTCTAGACCGTTTGTCGCATGTTAACTGTCGCGTTTCTCAATAGCCTCGTGTGCGTAGCCGAGGTGTCCTTAAGGATGGGTTGGGCTAATCGTAGATCGGTCTGTCGGTGAGAGAGAGGCTGAGAACAGACACAGATACAGTATTTCCCCGCGCACAAAACTCAGAAACATGGATATCATCTTTCACTTTTCTCAATTACACATTTCTAGCCTCTGGACTGCTGATGTAAATCTGCACACTTTGTTGTTTGCTTATTGCATAACCTGAGCTCATTGCGCAAGGAGCTCTGCTGGAAGTTATTTCTCCCTGCCGTTCTGAAGGGTCAAAATCAGGCAGGCCTGGGGCTAGTATAAGCTGCCAACTCGAGCATGGCTAGAGCTCAATTCATGCATACCATGGATACATAGCCTCCTGTGAGGTCTAGATCTTAATACTTTACGAACGTTTAGAGCTATTTGAAGGGAGATTTATATCAGGGAGTTTATTTGAATCTCTCCCTTTAGTACCATCTGCTTCGGAGGAGCATCGTTAGTGCTTTACTGGAACTTGGCAGGAATAAGATCTTAAATCTCTGCATTTCACTCCAGTACTGATTCACTAACGTTTGCATGGTGATCGAGTTGGAATATACAAGAACGAATGCTGTTTGGACGCCGTTTTAAGACATGAAGCTTGTCCCGTCTGGAAGGCAGCTTTCCAGATGTATTTTTTGAACAAACTTGATGACCACTGCACCAGGAAACCGCTTCATCCTGCAGATTCCCTGCTCTAATATACCTATTACACTGTACGCACGACTATTCATTTGATCCGTTAGAAAGCACCATCGTAGCGTCACACCCAGTGGCGGCTGGGGCAAACGTTTTTTGGGAGACGCAAACGAAATGAAAATTAAACATTTAATACTCGCCTGTAAATCGCCATTTATTAGGTGATTAAGCATCATTACTACTAGAATAAAATAAAGGCCTGACTCACATCGCATCCAGTCAGCAGCTCCGCTCGCCATAAGGAGTGCTGGAAAAGACCCGTCTCCCTAATTTCGTCGTAGCCAATTCCCACCCATCATTAGGCCAAGCCCAAATCAAGGCTACAACTACCAATCAGGGAGGGCGAAGACTATCACATTTTCCCTTCGAGCCACGTGACGAGACTAATCGCATCTTTTCGAACTGCAACTCTCGCACCGTTGGAGCAGCGCTAGCCCTTCCTCCCGCTTGCGTGAGCACACAGACGGCCGTGGTAGAATTTTAATAAAGGTACTATTGATGTACCTTCAATTTGGAAATACAGTAGCGGACAAAAGTATTGAGACACAAGTGAAATTCGATGATTTAATGACTTTCTAAAATTTTTAAATAAACAGTCACAATATTAAGAATAATTTGATATTTTTACGCATAAATTTAATCATTATTCAGTATAAAGTCCTTTATTCTTCGAAACCTGCTGGATCAGGCTGAGCACGGAGACAAAAAGGCGTCTGCAGTACTCTGGTATCACTCAAGCATGTACAAGTATAAATTTGCCACGGAATTTCATAATTCATTTGAAATTCCCAAGTTATAACCCTTTTTGTGCAGAGGTGGACTTCAGAATGTAAAAGTCTTGCCACATATTTGATTTGATATACGAGTCTCTTTTATAGTCCTTTAAAAAATGTAACACAAAAAGAACAAAAAAAAGTGTTTTTTTTTTCTTTTTTTCTTTTTTTTTTCTACTGTGGAGTGGACAGAGATATCTGGAGAGGACAACTGACTCTATTTTCTTCTGTCAAAACCTGTTGAATCTAATCTCTCAGAAACGGAGATCACCGGCACTTAGTTAGGGAGCGTTTAGAAATTGCATGACCTGGATTCCACAATTCCACTTCGCAGGAACGTACTGCAACATTAAAATACAGTATGGATACAGGATTTATTTACTTTTTATAGCATATGTTTTTTTTTAATTAATGATTACCAATGATGCATATTTTTAAACGAGTTATAATGCATCTAAATTATTCTGCCTCAGGGGTCTTCGCAACTATAACAAGCTGTTATTAAAAAAAAATGTAATTTGCTTTACTTTTGCACACAAATAGAAATAAATCTCAACTAATTTTATGATTCATCAAAGACAGACAGTTTTTTTTTTTTAATAATCTGACATAAAATGATGTATAAAATTTTTTGTATGGCGATACATGTATCCAACACAGTGACTCCAAAATGCATTTAAAATAGAGATGCATTGGTCGAGTAAACAGGATCAGCCTCGGATTTAAGCTTTATTTTTCAAAACTCTGCAACGAATTAGTCTCGAAACCCCACTCACTCACTCCACACGGTTACACCATTGTCAAAACACCATGAGCGCTAATTAGCCTCGGAACACGCATGTGGTGTGACCGCGTTAGAGGTTGTGCGCGCCCGCATGCTCACAGTTACTTAACACACGCTTTGGAGGCATTTGAGGCGGTAAAACGTCGCAGTTTCTTATAATCCTACAGATGGTGCACACTGAAGTATTCACACTTCAGCATCCAGAGTGATATAGGAGTGAATTATTCGATAAGTTTGTTTAGAATAACAATTATGGCAGTTTGCAGAGAGACATGCGGCTCAGTAAAAAAAAAAAAAATAAAAAAAAACTTTTTGTTTAATTTAATTTAAAGTTAAACTCTTTCATTACTTATGTGCAATTCAGGTGTGAAGCTGGAAAGTAAAGCTAACGTACTGTATAAAACTTTTGACTTATGATGACTGTATTCTTTAGTTTTGTTTAACGTTCAAGGTCTTAAAATTATAATGAACTTGAAAAAAAAACGTAATATTGAATTGAGATATTTATAAAATCATGATACTTTTGGAATAATTGGAATCTTATGGAATGGAATAACTGGAATATTAATCAAATCTGCACCTACTGTAGGTATCGTGTTCGTAATAATATCGTATCGGGTGGTGACTGGTGGTTCCCATCCCAACTAATCAGAGTCATCGGAATGTTTTCTGGGTCCGGCGCTACAGTATTTTTGCTAACTAATTCGGGCCAGAATTGGTATTCGCCGTCTTCACAAGTCTAGTGGTTTGGACTCATAGAGAAGACTCATCGTAAGGCTTCAGTGGTAAGGGTATTTTGGACAAACATTTACTGTGTATGCCTGTCTGGTCTTTGTCTTTTTTTTTTCTTCTTTTTTTTTACCCAAAGCAATTCTGCTGTCCAGATCACATACTGCCAGCACCTAGAACTCTGACTTCAGGATGAGTGGATCTTCACCACTAAAGCCAGCCTAGTTCAGGTCACCCCCTTAGCCATGTTATTCAGCAAACTTTAATAATGTTCTGCGCCGGACCAGCAGCTGCCAAAGGGTGACCCAGACTTGATGCCTGCCAAGGTTCCTTTTCAATTAAAATGCTGCCCAGAAACAGGCACCTTAGAAGAATGTGGCTGTTCAGGCAGCTGCCTCTGGAATGAAATGCAGCTTCGTGTACACGCTTTCACACACATACACACGCTCCCATATCAGATTGGTCAGATTGGTATGCCGTGGCATGGCTTGAGTGACATTTACCTCTCTGCGTGGCCTGTGCACGTCCTGTTCGCTTCTCTGCTATGCGATGTGGAACAGGGGCTGACCGGCAGCGATTATTTTTTCCCGATAAATCTCGCATACAAATCAGCCTGTTCCTGCTTTTCCCCCTGCTCCTAACCTTCATCCCATACCACCCACAGGGCTGCATTGTTATTCCTTAAGTAGTGGTTACCTATTTGTATTGATTACAAGGTCTGAGATCACACTGTCAGCTTTTTTTTTTTTTTTCTCCTTCTTCTCTCGAAACAGTCTACAGGGATGCTGCCAGATCAGCAGCTCTTGCAGGATTTGCTGCATCGAGGACATACAGTACAAAGGAGTGACGTCTACTGCTGGGCGTGCCACCGGAGGTGGATGTCGCTCTGACGTCGTTGTTCTTAGTGCCTAAAACGCTCGCGTGGTTACATCCCATCCTTGTTGGTCGCTCTTAAGCGAAGCCCTTAAACTCTGTTAGCTGAATTGGATTCTCTGTTACTTTATACGTCACTTTTACTAAAAAACCCTTTGGCTCCTAAATGACTACATGCACATGATTGAAACGAAGCTTTCTGATAAGAAGGAATAAAAAAAAGAAAACCTAAACCCCAGACAGGCATTTTAATTACAGTTGGATTAATCTTATTCATTATTAATGTTTCGCTGAAGGATAGCCGCCGTATGCTGCAGGGTTCACTCAAGGTTGAGTCCACAAGAGGAATATATGTGTATACTTTATAAATATGTCTCTGGAAAATGTGTAGAAATCTCCTGTTGTTTAATTACGCCTGTTATTCAAGTTTCCGCTAAAGGAGCTGTCCCCTTCAGCGTTTTGTAGACATCTCCAGACCGAAACATATCAGATGTTTATCAAACCTAAGACAGGATCCAGTCCGCGCATACAGATGAGACGTTTTAGTCTCGCTCAAGGCCCCCATCAGTGCTGCTCGTACTCTCCGGAGATACCGACCCTCCTTACGGCGCCAAAGCTTAAGCGCCGAGCTGAGCCGAGCCGACACCGCACGATTAGACGCAGAGTTAAACTGTCTAGCTTTGACGCGTCCGGACGAGAATGCTAATGCTCTGTTTTTTTTTTTTTTTTGCTAGTCTACCGTGCATTAGGGATCTCATGGCACTTGGTGGGATTAATATCTCTGATCTGATTCTGGGTTCATTAGTCAGATCAGCAAGGGGCGATTCACTTAGTAGTTTCCACATCCACAGCGTAATATGCGGTAGTATTACTAGTATTATTATTAGTAATTTTGAACACACTGATCCTCTAACTCACATTCCAAACCTGCTCTTTAACTGGTGCATCGAATCCGGGTTGTTTCAAAAGGAGAACCTAATGAGCTGCAGGTCGCGAGATCAAATCACAGCACTTCCAGACTCACACTAGCTACGTTTACGTGGACAATCTTTCTTTAGCGAGACAAAAATAGTCTGAGTTACGGTAACTGTCGCATTCTGCATTATGATTGGTTACAAGGATTCAGTCATATCCGGGATCGGTCACGAAACGACAAGACAAATCAATCGGCAAACCTTTCTCAGCCAGATGGAATGAATGTAAATGGATCAGCGGATGGAGGTAAAGACAGCTGAGGGAGTTTGCTGTTCAAGAACGGATGCTAAAGTTCCTTCCTGGAAACCTGTCACGTCATGCTCAGAAAGAATATATTTATTCTGACAGGATAGAACAAGTGTTTCCATGGATAATATTTACCTAATTAAAGGATTATCAAAGCTTTACACCACAACCTTATTCCGATTCGTTACCCCTCAGTATTCCAGAGGGACTTTTCCGATTGAGGTGTTTCATTCTGATTGGGCTATTATCAGTCGAATATTAGGGTTGATGTATGAGTAAGACCTTTAACCCCTTAACTTTTCAGTCTTCATAGTCGGGCACTCGGTGGTAGGTTTCTCGCCTGCCGGGTTTGATCTCCACCCAATGCCCAAACCCCAGCCACTGCATCCTGGGTTTGGGCATTGGGTGGGGATCAAACCCGGGCCTTCCGCATGGCAGGTGAGAAACCTACCACCGAGTGCCCTACCAGTCCCAAGCCTGCATAAAATGTTAGGGTTGTGGCGTAAAACCTGTGCCAAGTCATTGTGCGGATCAGTTGGTCCATTGGCGTGACCCCTCAGGCTTTTTGCGCAAGGTATCATTGATTAAATATATGAGAAACACCTGGCTAAGTGGTTAGCACTGTCGCCTTGCACCTTCAGGGTTGCGGTTCGATTCCCACCTTGGGTCTGTGTGCATGGTAGTTTGCATGTTCTTGGTGGGTTTCCTCCTGGTACTCCGGGTTTCCTCCCACGGACATTCAAATTAAGCTAATTGTCATTCCCAAAGTGCCTGTAGTCTGTGAGTGTTGACCAGAGGTCCGACCACGGTTGAGAAAATGGGAATAAGTATAATGGTAATCAACATTGGCCTCCACGGACCCTAGTTGGACTACAGAGGTTCCTTGATGGATGGATGGTGGATGGATGGAAAACGCCTGAAATCAAAAAAGTCTTATATTCTTTAGCTGTGAGCATAGTTACTGTATGTCCTTTCCCTTAACATTATCTTCTCATATATAGATTTTTTTTTACTTAATAACCTCCTCATCTTTCCACTCAATTCATGAGTCATGTATTTCTGTCTCTGCCAAGCACTTTGAAATGATCTGTGTGTACAAAATGTGCTTTTCATTCCGTAATTTTCCATTAAAAATTGCCATAGCTAATATAACCAAAGTGCATCTATTAGGACATGTGTTTGTGTATGCCTGTGTATAGTGTGTAGTGTGTGTGTGTATGGAGTGTGGTGTAAGCGAATGTGTCACAACCTATTACTCATAGAGACGACAAGTTTGCAGCAAGAGCCAAAAGCTTGTTATTATGAGTGATGAGTAAAACATGGGCATTTTGGCCAGCGGATTCCGATCGGAGCGAGATTCTAATTGCTTCTGAAAACTTAATTACTTCACCACAAACGCATTATTGGTCATGCAGTGCGGTGGTCAGCGAGTGCAAAGCCAGCACATTGGCGCAACAGATCGAAGTCGGCGCTCAGGCCCGGCGGACTGTGGAATGTCCAGACGTTTTAAAAAATGTATGTATTTATTCATGGACTGTTTGCAGAATCAAATGGAAGTTTAAGGGTCAGTGCCAAAGGCTATCTTGAGACTTGGTTTTAGTTTTTTGCACAGCGTTTTAGCTGCTGACCTGCCCGGTATACCTTGACATAACAAGTGTGTAATTAAACTGTGTGTACAGGCATGTATGGAGGAACGTTCAGAGCCGTGCTGGTCTCCAGCAAAGTCAAAGTCATGCGTGATCCTAATAAGGCTCGACCGGGAAGCGGATCTCATCCTCCTGCTAATCAGAGACGGAGGTGCTCGACGCTTAAAAAAAAAAATGAGGCTGTGATTAGCAGGAAACCCGACCTGAAAAGCATCTTTACCCGTGAGCTCGGGCTCTCAAACCATCGTCCTGGCAGGCTCGGGCAGGGTGTCAGGATGTCACGGGGTAGTAGGAACGCGAGACAAGGAGGATGAATTCATGTTTGAATGTTCGTAGGCTTAATAGATTTAAAGTTTATATTAGGGCTGTCCATATGAACGCGCGACCGCAGGTGATTAAGGTAGAAATGTTAACGCGTTACTGTTTTTAATCATATGACCAAGTTTGACCCTAATGGCTTCCCATAAGCGCATTTACCCAAGTTGTGTGTGATGATGGCAAGTTTCATTATAAACAGCTTCTAGATGGAAGATTCGATAAAACCTTAAAATTTGTGTTTGAGCGTCCTTTAAGGGGAACTATTTTAACAAGAATACATTAGATGTAAGATGTGGGAGCGGTGGCTCAGGCGGCTAAGGCTGTAGGTTGTTGAGGATCCGGGTTCGAGCTCCGCCATCCGAGGGTTGCCAGACCTCATACAGCATGCAGTGCCGGTCCCGGGCGAGAGATCTTAATTTAACGTCCGTTAAATGTTTGATATTTATTAATATTATAAAACTGCATCATCTGTTTCCTCTAACCGAGGACCGTTTATAATAGAAGTGAACCTGAGTATTTTTAAAACTGTGATGAATCATGATTCATAATACTATGATGATTCATCACAGGCTAGGACTGTGATTAAGTAGATTAAAATCTTTAATCGATTGACGGCACTAGTTTATATTTGAGTCGGTTTTATGAATTCATGCCATGAAAGGACCGAATGTACTGGAACAATGGCTGTGAAAAAAAAAGAAAAAAGAAAACTTTAAAGGACAGGAACTGAAACATCAGCAGTTTTCCAAAAAAAAAAAAAAAAAGCCAAAGTAATATCCTAATGGTCTGTCGAAGAAACATTTTGGACATTTTCGGAATAAAAGCTGACCGAGTGATGCGTATTGTTCACGATGAGATGAGATGAGACGAGATGAGACGAGATGAGAGGTTTATATTGTAAAGGATCAAGGACTGACTCAGAGCTACAAGCCAAACTCGCAGGACGCTGAATCATCTGGTGTGTTTGTAACCACTGACTGATGTACTATTATAACTCTACACATTAGGGAATTCTCACGGTATCCGATTCGATTCCCGAATTCAGACTTCTTTTCCCGGCTCGTTTTGATGGTATGACGGTACTGGAGGCCGCTCTTCATCTCGGGTCCTGCTGCTGTGTCTGAGTCTTTACTGCCTTAATCTCAGCTCTTCAGAGGAGAGCGGTGTTTAAAGTGCGTTAAGGGGAGTGATGGAACGACTCGGTGAGACCGGGGTGTCATTATGACTGATGGCGAACGCGCCGGTGTTTATAATTGAGTAGAGAAGCTCCGGATGACTGTAGCTGTTAGATGCGGTGTTTACGAGCAGCGGTTGATGTTGAGATCTACTCCGGGCTGTCTGCATGTGTGTGTGTGTGTGTGTGTGCGTGTGTGTGTGTGAGTGTGAGCGTGTGCATATGTGCGTATGTAGCACTGCGACATGGCGAGCGCTTATTAAGATGCACGGCACTATTCCCCTCCGGCTGCCTGGGTTTTAGCACTTTCACTGAGCTCCAGAATTATGATGGAATATTCCGGTTTTAGGACGGAGCGCCGTAATGTGTGAAGGGCAAAGCATTGCTAGTCAGAACAGGCCAAGAGCAACCAGAACAAGAATACGCATACGGATGGAAGTGTGTGTGTGTGTGTGTGTGTGTGTGTGTGTGTGCAGGGTAGTATGCCACACCATGCATTACGATTCTGGTCTACTTTTATACATAATGGCATCGCAAAAAAAAAAGAAAAAAAGGATTTCTACATGAGGCACGTCAGTTACAATTTGGCACTTGATTTTTTTAAACAGGTTCGACAGCTTTAAAGAGAAAAACCATACCAGGGACAAATCAGAAAAAAATCTATTTTTATGCTATATACTGTGTGTGTGTGTGTGTGTGTATATATATATATATATATATATATATATATATATATATATATATATATATATATATATATATATATATATATATATATATACAGATATATAAAGTCAAGAATAAAAAATATATACAAATGGTATATATATATATGCTACTATATACTGTATATATACACAGTATATATAGTATGTAAAAATACATAAATACTATATATATACAGATATACGGATGGATGGATGATATAGTATAAATACTGTATATAAAGTCAAGAATAAAAAACTACTTATATATTTTTATGCTACTATATACTGTATATATACACAGTATATATAGTATGTAAAAATTCATAAATACTATATATATACAGTATATGTATATGGATGGATGGATGGATATATATATATATATATATATATATAGTATAAATATAAATATTGTATATAAAGTCAAGAATAAAAAAACTGATATATACATATATATGTATTTTTATGATATATATATATATATATATACTGTGTGTATATAGCATAAGAATATATATATATATATTAAAAATACAAACATTAATATAATAAAAATAGAAATATATATATAATGAAATAGATATAATATATTGATGCACTTGTTATTCCTTTTGTTTTTTCACACACACACACACACACACACACACACACACACACACACACACACACACATGTACAGTATACAATATATATGGAGGTCAGGGGGCGGGGCTAGATACATATAAAGTCAATATCCCTCCCCCTGACCTCCAACCCCTTCAGTGACGTTCATACATTTTTGTTATAAACACTGAAACCATTCTGAGTACGTACTGTACATACTGCACTGTAAGTATGTTGCTGCATTCAGACCAACTGTTAATAAAATTAGCTTCAGTTGAATTTTAAAAAGGGCGGTGATTGAGTGAGCGAGTGAGCGAGTGAGTGAGCGAGTGGCCATTTCGGTCATTTAATTGTAATTCCTTGCACATAATCTAAGCAGTAACATGGAGTAATTATAAATGTTTATCCAGCTGAATGCACAAGGGACGGGTTGTAGTGGCGTAGTGATACGACAGCAATTAATATAAAGCACAGGCTGTAATGGAATCTGAAGGGGAGAATCTGAAGACAGCAGCGTCTCACACACCTACAGTACATCAAATATTTACAAGGTTCTATATGCGAAAGCGTTGGAGTTTGTGCCGGGGCAGACGGGTTTAAAATAAGCCGCAGGTCATACTGACGTATAGAGGTGTGGGTTTAAGCGGTTTCTCTCCTTTTAGAGGGTAAACCTTGCCACTTGATGGAATCTGATCGGGAAAGGCGCGGGTGCGTTTATTGGCTTGCTGAGATTGAGCTGGCATATGTTTCTCCGGTGGGCATATCCGTGCAGCTGTCGTCAATGTCATTCGAAGTTTGTACAAATGAATTTGACACGAGTCATTTACTCCCCCACGCACGTCCTGCCGTGTTTGCGTTGCTGCTGCGTGACTTGTGTGTACGGCACCAGCTCGAGTTGAGTTTCACTTGCTTTATTCTTCCCTTGCGTTTTCTTTTACCATAGCAAAGATGTGTAATATCAGCTGCAATTTTGGCACCATGATAATGATGGAGAGTCACATCAAGACCGAGCTTTCATGATGAAGCAATACGGAAACACACCAACGCGTAGGAGGAAGTTCCCTTCTTCAGTCGTGTTTGATTTTCTGAAGATCACTAGAAGAAAAAAAAAGATCAGTTTGATCAGATTATTATTGCCTAAGGTTGTCATGGATGCAGTTTGTGTAGATAGAAGATCTGAATCGTCCATTTAAATGTCAAAATGTACATTTCTTGGCAAAGCATTCAAATCCTCTTCACCCTCCGTGATCACCTATACAAAATCAGGCATCCTTAAAGCACACATTATTCTTCGTCTCATGCCTCGCTTGGGCGAGATGATCGCGCCTTAGCGTTTCGCATCGCTGCAAACACATGAGAGGTCATTTCACACACCATTCATTATGTAGGTGAGAGGTTTACACCCACCTGCATCCAGAGGGGGGAAAAAAAAAAACATTCAGTTCAATGAAACACCACCGTAACGTCTGTAACGCGTGTCCACAAGCCTTGACTTAGAGCTCAATGCACTAAAGATGCTTTGATGCATTAAAGAAAGCAGAGTATTCAATGCAAAACAGGTCTTTAAGGTAATGACTCCATATACATAGTAAAGCAGGGTCTTTCAGGAAGCACGCGTTATCCAGGAAGTCGTGCAGAGAGCAGAAGGTCTGACATCAATCTACAATCAGCATCCATTCATACGTGCTTGCTTCACGCTTTTATATAGACAGTCTGGCTTAGCATGCACGTCTCCATGGTTTTTATGTGTATAAGCAGGCGCTTAGGACCTCCGGACCAGCAGGGGGTGTGGTTGGGAAGGGGTTTGGTCTAGTGAGTTGGATCTTAACCAGTTTGGCAAAAAAAAAAAAATGTCAAGACGTTAACATTGCAGTCACAAAAATATATCAAGGCAAACGATTCATGCTTCTTCGGGGGTGCTAAAACTTTTGAGAATTAGAGCTAAATGTTTGGCTCACACTTCAGCTAATGAGTCATCTGCCGCAGTTTAAAACCGTATAAAAAGAGTGAGTGTGTGTGAGTGATCAGGACATGGGGAAAGAGAGGGAAGGAGGGCGATTTAGACGAGATGCAGAAAGACCAACCGCGGATTGAAAAGGAGAGAGATTATGATAGATCGAGATGACGCTAGTGGGAGAAGGATGCCGCAGCAAGGGAGAGATTGAGACAGAGTAGTGAAAGACCAACAAGGGCTTAGCAAGAGAAGGATGGAGATGGAATAGGGGATGGAGATGGAGATGAGGTCATGAGGCAGGGATGGAGACATGGTGTTGGAAAGAGAGAGAGATAACGAAGACCTGGATGCGGAGAAGGCGATGGAGCTGGCGATAGAGCGAGAGAGGGTTAGAGACGGGCTGGCGACGGGGGCGGTGGCGGAGCGGCGGGGGAAGTGAGAAGGGGGAGAACATAAAAAAAGGTAGAGATAAGGATGAGATGGAGAGGGTAAGATGAGGGAGCAAAAGAGAGATGGAATTGGAAAAGAGGATGGAGATGTGGGACTCACGGAGATGCTCTTATTGATTAATAAGGATGGGAAGCCCCAGCCGGTATGATATTATCACGATACCTCGGGACCGATTCAATTTGTATTGCGATTCTGTACATATCTCGGTTCTGTAAAGACCCCGCCACCTGTAGGATGACAGAGGAACTGCAACATTTCGCGACCGCAAAAGCAAACATAGTAAAAACTGATAATTTTTTTTTTTTTAATACATGAATGCACAAAAAAAATCCCCCCCGTCTTTATAGATTCATATTTTTGGTTCTCACACACACTGTGTTATTCTCTATCCCTCTCACATCCATTTTAGTTTCGTGTGTGTGTGTGTATTTGTTTTTTTCCCCCATCTGAGCAACCACAGGAGGCTGATTAAAAGTCAAACTTGGGGCGTGTGGGCAGATTATAAGGTCGAAGCCGGGCACCACATGGGGCAGAGTGGCACTGACTACACCACCAGCCTGGGGGACACGCCCTAAATCAGCAGCACTGAAAGAAACAGAGAAAGCGCGAGACGTAAAGATGAAGAGTAATTACTCTGCCATTAAAGTTAAGGTGGTGAATTTGAACGCTGCTTTCGAAAAACCCAACGGCGGTGCCCATTTGCATTCCGTGCGCTCGCTGTTGCGTCCTGAGTGCAGCGAGCTTGATTAAAATGTAGATGCATAGCCGAGCTGCTCAGATTGAGAAGGGAAGGAGGGAGCGAAAGGAGCGGGGAGGGGTGGATAGATGGAGCGAGGCATGCGCGCGCGAGGGAGGGAGGGAAGCCAAGAGCACATCAGCTGCTAATGGAATTTCAAACGGACGTGGTTTATTGCTCTTGCGTAGCACCGAGAAGGCTATTTTTATGCCAGTCTCGCGCTAAAAGTCATCTCCCTGCCTTCATCCTTCTCTCCCCGTTTGTCTGTCGCCGCCCAGGTGGGCGCATCGATCCGATCGGCGGAGCTGTAGCATTTCCAGGGAGCTGCACTCTAAGCACCGATGTCTGGGCTTCGCACACCGACCGCGTTCATATTGTCTCTAAAACGCTCATTGACAAAGAGGAATGAAAGGAAATGACATTTCTTTAAAGCAAGTGCGACTTGCTTTTTGCAGAAGGAAATTGACCGAAATGTATTTTTTCTCTTTTTTTTTTTTATTGACCAAAATACAAATGCATGTAAAATAAGCATCTTACACACACTTGCACTGATTTAAGTGAAATGTTCAGCTGATGCACCAACAATCAGAGTCTCCATTCATCCACAGATTGCAATTATTCCCAGGAAATGAAAGAACATGAATATAAACTATCGCCACCCAGAATCTGTCTGTGCGTTCGGTTAACGCTGAGTAGCTGATTGCAATCAATAATCAATCAGAACAGAGCTGACACTGCTTGTCGATCAGCTGTTCGACCACACGAGCCGAGCGTAAGGCCGACTATTCCCCAGGACGACCAGCCGAGCCCAGAACTGTCAGTTTGACGGCAACCTGCAGCAAAACGAGTCCTGTGTAGCAGCTGTTATCTGATTCAGACTTCCCGTGCCAGGAAACCGAGTTTCTTCGCCGCA